>CM036764.1:38301449-38558949 GCA_020796225.1 Arion vulgaris
AGAACCCGTGATATTTTCTTTTTTTTTTGTCCAGGACGTTCAAAGAGTGTTTCGGTAGCATTTGGTTTCAAAAGATTTAATTTTGTTCTTTAATGTTTGTGTTATGGTCCGTGATAGACATCCATATCTCTCTCTTTGCCTTTTTACCCCGAGTTGGGGCATAGGCCCTCAACCAACTCATGCCAAGTCTTCCTATCTCTAGCTATCTCCTGTAGCTCCCTCCAGCTCTTCTTTATATTGTTGATCTCCGCCTCCAAATCTCGCTCCATGTATTTCTCGGCCTCCTTCTTTCGCTATCCCTGCGGGTTCCAGGCAAGGACCCTTCTTGTTATATTCCCTCCGGTTTTCGCAAAGTGTGTCCTATCCAGCGCCAGCGTCTTTTTTAACCTGTTCGTTCACTGGAATCTGTCTTGTTCTCTCCATAAGTTCCTCATTTGTGACCCTATCATACCATCTTATTCCCTCTATTCTGCGCAGACACCAGTTGATGAATGTTTGCAATTTATGCGCTATTGTTTTAGTTGTTCTCCATGTTTCTGACCCATACAGTAGAACTGCTTTAACATTAGAGTTAAATATCCGAATTTTTGTTCTAGATTTGATTTCTTTGGACTTCCAAATGTTTCCCAGTGCAATGAAAGCTCCTCTTGCCTTCTGTATTCTTATTTTAACATCTCTATCTGTTCCACCCTCTTTGTCTACGTTGCTGCCCAAATATGTGTATGATTCTACCTCTTGAAGTGGGATTTCCCGCAGGGAGATCGAGTTGTCGTTTGTTTGGTTAATTCTCAATATCTTTGTCTTTCCCTTATGAATGTTCAGCCCTAGTTGCTGGGACCTTTGATTCAATGTGTTTAGCTTATCCTGCATCTGATTTCGTGTATGTGACAGAAGGGCTATATCATCAGCGAAGTCCAGATCATCTAGTTGCTCTGTCAGAGTCCATTGGATTCCATTTCTGGTGTTAGTTACTGTGGTCTTCATAATCCAGTCTATTGTCAGTAAGAACAACAAAGGTGATAGAAGACATCCCTGACGCACTCCTGTTTCTATTCAGAAAGTATCTGTTAGTTTACCTTCATGAAGAACTCTACATTTCATATCTGTATATGTTGCTTTTATTAGGTTAATAATTTTCTGTGGATTCCATAATGCCTCATTAATTTCCAAAGGGTTTCCCTATCAATACTGTCAAAGGCCTTCTCATAATCAACAAATCCGATATAAAGTGGGGATTTCCATTCAATACTTTGCTCTATTATTATACGTAATGTGGCTATCTGGTCAGCACAGGATCTATTTGGTCGGAAGCCTGCCTGTTCATCTCTTAGCTTTATATCGATGGCATCTCTCAGTCTCTCCAGGATGACTCTGCTTAGTATTTTCCCAGGTACTGACAACAGCATTATTCCCTATAGTTTTCACACTTCTGAAGGTCCCCTTTCTTTGGTAGCTTCACCAGGTATCCTTCTCTCCAGTTTGCTGGTATTTCTTAGGTCTCCCAGATTCTGCTAAATAATTTATACAGTATTTCTGTGGATGTGTTTATGTTGGCTTTAACCGCCTCTGCTGGAATACCATCTGGACCGGCCGCTTTTCCATCTTTTAAAAGTTTAATGGCTTTACTAATCTCCTCCTTGGATGGTTTCTCACAGTTGATGTCCAAGTCAATTTCTGCCGGTTGGATATCTGGGGGTTTGTAGGTGCTGGTCTGTTCAGGAGTTCCTTGAAGTATTCCATCCATCTTTCCATTTGGTCTCTAACATTAGTGATAGTTTCCCACTACTATTTTTGATCAACCCATTTGATGGTCTGTATTTTCCTGCTAGCTTTCTAGTGATATTGTAAAGATCCCTAAGGTTTCCTTTTCCTGCAGCTACCTCTGCTTCTCTTGCTAGATCTTCTACGTATTGTCTTTTATCTAACTTTATTTGTTTCTTCACTTTCTTGCTAGCTTCTGTGTAGTTTTCCTGGGCTATGGCTTTGGCAGTTCTAGTTTTGCTATTATTTAAATCTGCTTTCCTCTTTTTCCTTTCTTCTATTTCCTTGAGAGTTTCTGGAGTTATCCATGCCTTATGATTCCGCTCCTTCTTTCCTAATACCTCTGTGCATGTTTCATTCCAAATATTTTTGGCTTGCTGCCAGCATTCTTCCGCACTCACCTCATCTTCTAATTGCTGCAACACCTCATACTTATTAGAGACTGTGACCGTGAACTGTTCCTTTGTTTCTTGACTTCTGAGGTATCCTACATTATATTGGTGTCTATGTTCATGGGATGTTATGTATCGCTTAAGCTTCAGTTTAATTTTACTTATCAGCAAATGGTGATCCGACTCTACATCTGCCCCCCTTAGGACCCTTACATCTTGTAGAGATGACCTGAATTTCTTGTTTATGCATATGTGGTCAATTTGATTTTCTGTTCTGTGATCTGGTGATACCCAGGTTGCTTTATGTATTCTTTTATGTGGAAAGACACTTCCACCTATGACGTATTGATTCGCTGCACAGAAATTAGTGAATAGTTCTCCATTTTCGTTCATTATTCCTAGTCCGTGTTTCCCCATGATCTCCTCGTAGCCTATGTTGTCCGAACCTATTTTGGCATTGAGGTCACCCATCAGAATTTTGATGTTCCCATTTCTCTGATTACCTATAATATTTTGAAGTTTTATGTAAAATTCCTCTTTACTTTTCCTCTTTATCATTGGTAGGTGCATAACACTGGGTCACATTCAAGAATACTTTCTTTTGGTGGTTCTGAATGTTGCTGTGATTATCCTAGGACTCACTGCTTCCCATTTTATTAGTGCCTTCTCCGCTTCTTTAGATAGCATTAAAGCCACTCCTTCACTATGGGGGCATTTTCTTCCATATGGCCTGAGATCAGCATTGTTTCTCCTGTGTTTAGACGTTGTTTGCCTGCACCATTCCACCTAGTTTCACATAATCCCAAGATGCCAATCCCGTGAAATTTCATCTCATTTACAACCTGTGCTGTCTTTCCCATTTGATACATACTTCTAACATTCCAGGTGCCAATTCTGGAGCTTTTCCTAGGTGAAAGGAAGATAATCTGCGGTGTAGACTCCTTGCGGCTTTCTCTGCATCGCTTCATACCTCTTCTAGAAGAGCTTCCTTTCCTCTTGGTTGGCACAGTTTTTATTTTATTTTTATGTGACTTGTTCATGGTTGGTTGGATTTTGTGGCTAAAATTTTCTACTGGATAGGGTAGCCAGCCCTACGCCAAACCCCACCTTAGTCGCCTCTACGACATGCCTTGTAGGTCGCAGTGCTGCTACTCTTTGCTCCTTGCGGGCCCGGCAGCACACGGGCGAAGACATCCATATGTCGCCCAAAAAAAACATCAGATCTTCAAACTTAGACTAAACTGAAAAATTAGACTCTACAAGAGTACAATAATTTATGCTAGGTTTAACCAACGATACATAAAAATGCTTAAAAAGCAAACAAAATTACTTACAATTGCTGACATAGCAAAAATTTTAAAGAGGAATCCTTTCCTGTTGTATCTGTTACCCTCAAACATGAGGAAATCTCCATCAGATGTTACTTCACCACCAATGGCTCTGTTATGAAATAGACAGTATTTGTGTTGGTTGAACATAGTTGGTGATACAATAATGAACTAGGATAGTGGTAGGTAAACAAGTGGAAACATCTGAGCTAAACCAAAAATATCCAAGCAAACCTTAGTTAAAACAAGTCAAATGCATTATTGGAAAGTCTTCATCTGTGGCAAAAAAACCAATGTACATAGGAAAGG
The DNA here is from genome assembly GCA_020796225.1 of Arion vulgaris. Lineage (NCBI taxonomy): Eukaryota > Metazoa > Mollusca > Gastropoda > Stylommatophora > Arionidae > Arion > Arion vulgaris. The sequence goes on from CM036764.1 coordinate 38,305,240, forward strand.
AATATATGCAATCAGTTATACAAGGACTATCATCACAGCACTCCACACATTTCCATAGGTGCTCTGATCTCCTCCTCAATAAATCCAGCAGTGTCCAGCCCAGTGTTGATTGATTTAGGTGAAAATCCACATTGGGGCCACACTATATCCGTTGGCTGGACCTTCCCCCTCTCCCTTCCCCATATGGTGGCAGCACTAACCAGCCTGTGCACTCTCTCATTGCCATCAACGCCCATGTGCCCTGAAACGCAGATGAATATAATTCTGCAAATTGTGGACCTGTTTTAAAGGTGCTAAAGAATTTTCATGTTGCTACTATCCTGTCCCTACATTTTATATCACAAATAGTCTTTCTTTACTTGGGAATCTAAATTTCAAGTACCTCAGAAGTCAGAGTAAGACACGCCTGAATGGCGTGAGATACTGATAGTGAGGTAGGAAGCCTTCCCACAAAAATCAGTCAGAGGTGCCACATCAGATGCCCTAACTTCATCTGAATTCATAACCGGTGAAAAAAACACAGAAAAAATACAGTCTGCAAACATGACCATCATCTTAATTTTTTAAAATTTAAATACCTTATAGCATCCACATCGAACAGTTTTTGAGCGGCCGTCTTTTTCTTTTTCGAGTCTTGGTTAGCAGATGACCGCAACATGCCTCTAGCACGAGTATAGTCAATTCGAGGAATAAGCTTTAATTCGACCTCATTTTGAGATGGGTAAACAATATCCACCTAAAATAGTTACATAAGATACAAACATTATAGTTCATTGAGAAACAGTTCAGAGTTTTGGGAATTTTGTTTAGAAGAAGAAAGTTAGCACTTAATATTTCAACATTGTAAAATAGTTTTTGACAGTTCTTTTTTTTTTTTTTTTCGTCCGCTTTCAACTCAGACGAAGTTTCATCTCTTAAACTGATTTTTGCGTGAAAATCTGTTTTTCCAATATCTTACAATGGCAGCAGCGTGCACATTGTAAATTACTTTACACTGGCAGCCGTGTGCTCAATGTACTGGTAATTAGTATTCCCTCGCCATACAGGCAGATTTTCTCCGACTTCAGAGGTACTCAAGTTATCGTCCTGAGTAAGACCAGGGGACTTGAACAAATGCCGGACAGTAGGATCGAACCCGAGCTATGAGGCGTCTCACAGCTAGCAGGCCGAGCTACTATCAACTACTCTAGGCAGTCCCCTTTGACAGTTCTAAATCATGGTACCGGCCGAGTGGTTACCTGGGCCCAAATATGGGGTGTAAAGAATAGAACCACTGTTACCTGCCGTGCATGTCGTAAGAGGCGAGTAAGGAGGTTTGGCTGAAATCGGATGCATGCGTCCGCTAGGGAATGCTAACCTAAAACAAATGCTTGCAGAAAACGAATGCACCAGGCCGTGAGGCGGATAACATGGTGCAATGACCCTCACAATGAGGAATGGGATAACGGATTCTACAGTCGCCAATCTGCCTTGGAGATTTAGCCACGCAGTAAGAATGTCTGACCTACCATCACGAGGTTGGCTAAAACTTACTGCAGGAAGAGGTCGGCACAAATGGGGAAGCAGAAATCTTAGGAATAATATCCTACAGAACTGCCCCCAGTATACAGACTTGAGAAGAAAGAGGTGGCCCACTTACACTAGCGTCCAAGACAAACTGTATGGCGTGGCTGATAATCTGAGGCAGACGGCTGCTTTTATTAGAGAATCTGAAATCCCAATCTAGTGAGAACGCAGAAGAAATCATGGTATAGAAAAAGATCCCCAAAAGTTTGGTTATTGTTTCCTGGAATTGAGGCCACTTGTCAGAGGCTATCTCCCTGCATGTGCAGATCATCGTGGTGACAGCCCCGAACAATCGACCATAATTCCTCTCCCCTATAGAATCCCTTAGTATACTATCAGAAAATGAGAAGAAAGCAATGTAAGAAATTGTATTTTTATTTTCGCTTTCAAGTAAACCGAATGACTAGGAAAAAAGAATAGAAAATTGCAGAAAATCTGTTGTAAAAGAGTACAAACTATGAGAAACCATATGTGTGTAGTCAACAAAAGACTAATCACTGCCTTTAAAAAATATACTGGTTGATGTCTAAAGGTGCATGCAAAGAAGAAAAGTTGTACAGTAAGTTATATCTTATATACCTCTCATATCTTTCTTCTTAGTTGCAATCTGTCAAATATAACTTTTTTTTATTATTTCTTCTTCTGTCAATCATTATACCAAAGTATCGATAGATTGATTAGACCATCATCATTGCACTTATATGAATAATCATGTGTGTTCTGATCTCTTTCTTACACAGGAAGATTTTAGCAGCAATGCATGAACTCTGTAGCACCAGTTAGGGTGCTGATGTAATTTTAAAGAAAATGAACTATTTTATAGGAATTTCATTTTGGTTTTTATAATTTTGCCTGGGCAGCAGTGTTGCAGCCTTCTCTTGTTGATTTTCAACTACCAAGGTTATTTTAAGTGTTCATCGTAAACACCTGATCAACATTTTATTTTTCATCTCTGATAGGACTAGGAATACAATCTCCCTTACATTGAGATCAGGGATATCTGGAAAAATATCTTGACTGCTTCACAAGAACCAACTACATCTGGAAAGAACACTGTACCTCCACATCACAATACCAACAGCTTCAATGAACTGTATGATTTGCTTTAGATAGTCCATAGACTCTCATGTTTAGATATAGTGCCATCTCGGCAGGCCATATTTACTTCATATTTTACCTGCAGAGCCAGCATGCATGAAGTATGTGTTCTGTAGTTACTGGACTGAGTTCACAAGTATAGAAAATAATTTCACCAATTATAAACTTTCCGTGTATATGACTTCTCAGACTGTTGTGTACTGTTCATAGTCTGAGGATAGTGGTTAGTTCACTGTGTGACATCTGGTGGTAGAGGACTTTTGGGTCTGCAGTTTGGAGCATTTATTTCCAATGATTTTAAAATTGTGCTCTAATCATCATCAAATAGCGTGTCCTGAGCAAAACATTGCCACCTTAACAGTCCTCTGGAATATCTCTCTCTCTCATAGGCCAGATATCCCGCCCCCTGCAACCTTTATGTTCTAGCCATCAGTTACATTCTGAATCCATCTTCTCTGTGATTTTCATGTTCTCCTCTTTGCAGGGATCTCTCCCACCATGAAGATCTTCTCCAACCCTCCGTGTCTCTTTATATGCCCAAAATACTTCAATTTTGAGTTCTTTCTGGATAGATCTATTCCCTGTCTATGATACACGGAGGACACTTCTGTAACACTTACATTCAAATGCACATATATGTTGTTCCACTGCCTTGTAAATGTTCATGCTTCCCACTCCTATGTTGCCACTGGGAATATGCATGCTCTTAGAATTCTTATCTGTTTTCTTATCAGTTTCATTCCATGCTATCAGATGTGCTCTAATCATAGTTTTTTTAACTCCTGAAATGCTAGGTTTACTTTCAACTCGTTAGAGTGACCAACCCACCACTGTCAAGAGATCATCTTTTTAAATTTCTACTATCTGACAGTGACCTGAGTGGGATCTACTGCATTACTGTTTTTTTAGTGTTTTAAAGCCTTTAAGTGTATGTCTGACACTGACTTTGTATAATTAAGGAGGATTAACTGGCTGCTGTGTCTGCCCTTGGAATTTATAAGCATTTTTTATGACTGTTATGGCTTCCATATTTTCTTTAAATTTTTAGAGTGTTCGGCTTCTGGGGTATGACATTCTCTATTGCTTTTCCAACTGGTATCTCAATTGAGATTCCCGTTACTCTACCTGAAGCCTCCTTTACATAACCATTTGTATCTTCTTTTTTTTTGGTATGTTTTCTGTATGTGGTTTTATGTTGCCTCTATTAGAACTTTCTATCAGGCTTAATTTTTTTTGTATACTGTATCTGGAATCTTAACTTCTAACAATAATATTATATACCTGCGCGAGATCATCCTTAAAGACACCTCTCTTAAGTCGAACCCAGGCCTTCGGTTTTAAACTGGCAGTTTCTTTTACAACTTTCAGCACATCTGTCATCTCACGGATGGGCACCATCTGTAAAATAGAGACAACAATGTGCGAGTGTGTTATCACCAAACATGGACAGTCATATAGACCTTATAGAGCAAAAATAATTCTGAATCACTCTTCACATTAGACTGGTTTTTTCTAACAGGACTTGAAGCATGAAGCAACCACTAGTGCTGAGACCTATTTGCAGGAAGGCTATGACAAGTGTCAAAGCATAGTCACGGTGTTGGGAGGTGGGGAATATATCGTAGTTCACAAGTGGAACATCCTTGATGTAGCTTCTTCTTCTTCAAACACTCTATATTGACCACTTGTTAACCACTCTTTGTGATTTGTATGTGATCTGAGCCTAAGAGTGGTTGTACGTTGTGCCAGTTATGCGCCTACAAGCAGGCCAGCACATCAGGTTTCTGTGACCCTTTTTATTTACTAGGGTAGCTTCCCTAGGCCTATGCCTCGATCACCTCTTATGACATGCCCTGTAAGTCGCAGTGTTACTATTCTTTGCTCCCTTGCAAGCCCGCAACCAACGCATGGATGCTTGATGTAGTAACAGTATTGATTGTTGAGATGTTTGAGAAGTTAAAAAGTGATGCTCTTGAGCGAATGCAGAAGAACAAGAAACTCCAATTGAAGCACAAGCCCAATGGCACAAGCGTCAGCAGGTATTATATTTCAGCAAAAGCAAGAAACTTTTAACACAAATACCCTGCATCTTTGTCTGACAATTATGTACAAATGGTTATTGTCGTCAACTAATAACGATTTTATTATGAATTTGTATTGGCACTTTTTTTTCTATCGGGTATAGTGCATGTCTCACATGTGGTTTCGGGGGCAGCGAAGAATAGAACCTCTGGCTAGCGACTCCACATTGTAAAATAAGCAAACAGGTAAGTAACAGACAGAAAACCCAAAACGCTCATGAAGATCCAGATGTCCTAGTAGTAGTGGATGGAACAACTGCCAATGATGAGGGTACAGTGAAAAACTACGAAGACTTTGTTCGAGGTAGTGAAAAAGGCACAAAGATAAAGAAACGTCCCTAAAAACAACCACCGCAGAATTCATGAGAAAATTTGGCACATCAGTCTAGGCGGGGATCGCAGGAGAGAGATATAAAGAAACTTTTTGTCTCTGCCGTATGTGCCCTTTGGCACAATGAGCACTGATGATAGCGACTGTTGAACAATGTTATAAATTACTAATATTAAACATACCTGCTGCTTGTAGAAACCCATGCGGAGATTGCCAATACCCTCTATAGCTTGTTTGACGTGTGTTTGCTTGAAAGCTTCTATGTAGATGTATCCCTTGAGTCCTTCCTTGGCAACTATAGACTTGATCTGAAGAGGCTGTTGCAGAGAAACAAAAAATCAATAACAAATAACACAATATTGCATGATGATGTCAAGTCTACATAAGGGTGTTGTGAAACTTTATTTGGATGTTACACAAAATCTATTTATTTTATATCTCTCTCTCGCGCAATCCCCATTTATTTTATATGCAATTACCCTCATCAAGGATAAATCCTTTACTAGCAATCTAAATTACAAGTTATGTTATGCGCTCGACATCATGGCACATTGGGCATTCGTGTTCTGTCCTCCGCTGCAGCGGTCATCCAAAAGTCCATTTGCTTACTGTACTCATGAGAAGTTGATTAGTACTTACAAGTACTAATTACAAGTACTTCTGACGTTGGAGTAAAGCTTGCCTGAATGGCAAGGGACATTGGTGATAAGGTTTGCAAGCCTTCACGCAAAAATCATTCAGAGGTGTCATATTAGGCACCATGACTACGCCTGAATTCGAATTGGTGAATGAAAAAAATTTAGAGAAAGCAATGGCAAACTACTGAATGTATAAGTGGTGCCTGGAAAATTGACAACTCATTTTCTGTGGTTGATGGCGAAGTCCTGTAAAGGATATGCTGCGATTTTCATTTTGACCCAATTTGGGGGTAATTTACACACACCCCGTAACTCCTGTTCGACAGGATAAAATATTCATAAATTCAGAACAAAATTAATGGGCAGTAAATAAAAATAAGCTAATTATTCAAAGTTACAAATTGTGTTTTACAGAAGAATATTCAGTGATACAATGACAGTTAGAAAAAGCTGGCACTGTGTGGAAGTCAGTGCACATTGAAAATGTATTTCAATATAATAAGAAAGAAGTAGATAACGAAACAAGAGTTAAGGTAGAATGTGACAACCTAATATATCATAATGGGAAAAGAGAAATGGAAAAATTATCAGGCACCAGAAGAAACAATAAACAGAAAGGATAAACAGTACTAGGGGAATTACGTTGTGATGATTCAAGATTACCAACATCAACCAGTGAGGTAGCTGATGATGATGAATAGGTTGTACATCTGTGAAAATGAGACGATATCAATCCAACAAGAAGAAACAAACTGCTCTTACTTGAGAAGACTTCAAGCCAATAAGTGAAAACCATCCTCTCTTATCAGTAAGAAGTTATCAATTGAACTGCTCTAAAAATATACTCGGTGGGAAAAAAACTCTTTGCTGCCTGTAGTACCGCTTTTTAGGATGGTGTAGAACAGGGAGGGAACATGAACTTGTAGAATTTAATGGCCTCATGGCTAGTGCAGTCGCATTTGAAATTGTTCACGTTAAGATGTTTTCTTTATGCCCCCGACAGAAAAACTCATTGACAGAATCAGGGATTGAACCAGAGTCTCCCGTATGAAAACATGTGCTACTGGAAAGTAATCAACCTGACAGCTCTTAAAATCTACTCCAAGAAAACAGTCCTATCTTATCTCTTACCCAAAATCATCATCAATCGAACATCTCTAATATCTACTATGATGAAATGGGGTCTCTGTGGCTTAGCCCTTTGCCTTGTGAGTCGAAGGTTGTGGGTTCGAGTCCAGACCGCGCCATTCTGTTCGCGAGTGCAGTTTTTCCAGAGACCCCTAGGATTGTTGCTGGAGCTACGGAGTTCGTGCAATACTCTCGGCAGGTGGCGTGCTAGTTCTGCAGAAAGGCACCGAGCCGTATTGGGTAAAACCCGGTGCAATGAAGTCAATCCTTCGGCTTTTAAACCCTTTTTTACTATGATGAAATAAACCTTTCTTACCTCCTCTGTGAACTGATAGGTTATCATTTTTCTCATGACATGGACCACTGTGGCTTTCTCCTCACCCATTCTGCACTTGACAACCCACAGATTAGGATCCCTATCGAATAAAGCACAGTGAGTACTCTGATCTAAAACACATTTCATATATATTAGAATTCATATCTTACTATATATCTAAGATATTCTTCACTTCTGTGTGTTTTGCTTGATAAAGGCCTTCTGGTCGAAACGTTGTTGTGTACTGTAATTGGTTTTTGTATCTTGTAAAACCACAGTACTTTGTTTTTTACGTGTTTTGCCATTACTCTTCTTCTTCTTTGCGTTCGTTCTTTACGACCAATTTTAATCACTCTTTGTGATATGTTTGATCTTTGCCAAGAACGTGTATACGTTGCACATTGGTTTGGTAGGCCCCTAAAGCATAGATCTCTACAAGTTTAGGACATGTGCACCCGATTTCAGCCAAACCTCCTTAGTCGCCTCTTATGACATGCATGGCAGGTAACAGTGGTTCTATTCTTTACACCCCAAATTTGGGCCCGGTAACCATTCGGGCATCGCCATTACTATATATCTATATAAGTGTGAGAGAAATTCGATAATTACACATCTTTCTAGACCGCACGAACATCAAATACAAACATGACATCATACATCTTACTAGACCCTAGAAAAACATCAAATACAAACACTGCATCACACAGCTTACTAGACCCTAGAAGATCATCAAATACAAACAAAGAAATCCAATAGCTTACTTGACACCTGGAAGTCTGCCTTGCTGAGTAATTTCATCAGACATCTCCTCTCCTTCTCCAAACCGTTCAGCAGTTGAGACATTACCAAATTTTTGCCTGTAATATTGTTCGATTTCATCCTCTCGTTGGCTTCTGAAATGCAAGATATACAAGAAAAGTAACATTTCTTGATCAATTAAAAAGTATTGTGGTTTTTTTTGTTCGCCCACTATGGTTTTGTTTCATTCTGAATTTGTCAGGGCTCCCATTATGGCACCTCTTGAGTGATTTTTGCATGAATGCTAGCTTTCCTTAACATCAGTGTCCCTCGCCATTCAGGAGAGTCTAACTCTGACTTCTGAGGCACTTGTAATTTAGATCCCCAAGTAATGGATCAGAAAACCTGTAGCCCAACCGTGCACATAACAAAGGTCATTTTTTGGGGCCAAGTTGGCCTGGAATTTCAGAATTAGCAAAGCACATGACTACTAACAGAACATGGCATCGGATTCACTATCAGTTCCCCTTCTAATGAAAAAGTATAAACCACTATATCTAAAACTGGCCATCAAGACACAGTTTACTTTCTCCGCCACATTCAGAACCAAGTTTTTGTCTTTGATTCAGTATACTTTATTAACTGTACGATTTGTGCACCATTATTATCTATCCATCTGTCTAGTGGCATTCTTTATATTACAAAACTAAATCTACTATTGTTTGCATGATCTTACTTATTCTCTTATGTGCCTTATCACAATGTACTTTCATACATAGCTAATCACAATATAGTCAATCCACTATGTGCTTTATAGTGATATACTCACTCAAATATGTGACATACATGCTTGTCTACACATGCTGTTTCACAACACTCTCCCACATATATTGTATCACAATATTCTCTCTCCCACATATACTGTATCACAAGACTCTCCCACAAATACTGTATCACAATATACTTACTCCCAACACATTTCATATCACACAATACACTCACTTCCATATATAACTAATACACTCACTCTTACACATGCCTCATCACACAATATACTCACCTCCATACATGACTAATAATACACTCACTCCCAAACATGCCTTGTCATACAATACACTCACTTCCATATGTAACTAATACACTCACTCACAAACATGCCTTGTCACACAATACTCACTTCCATATATGACTAATACACTCACTCCCACACATGCCTTATCACAATACACTCACTCCTACACATGAGTTAGCACAATACACTTCCTTTCATAAGTGACATTCACTCATTCCAAAATATGCCACATCACAATATACTCACTCCCATATATGCCGAAGTCTTTGGTGACTCTCTATTTCACGTTCTGAAGTATCATAAGTTGATTTCCGATCAATGATCTCTTCAGCTCCATCCTCCCATTCAACGTCATCATCATCATCTTCATCATCCACGTCTAGGGAAACATATGTCAAGGTCAAGTTTGAAAATTTACACACTTTATTTTCTGACTTTGTTTTCACTTATAAGTTAATACAAATTCAGCTGACCTCAGTGTACAATAATAATTCCTCTCGTACCGTTATATGTTAGATAGGGCCAGCATGCAACTTCTCCAGATCGCTCTATCCCGGGCACTAGCTCAATCTCCTCCATGGAACTGAGACTTCTAGCCCCTCTCAGCAAAGTTCATTAAAGGGTCTCCCTAGGTCATCCTCTCCTTCTTTAACCCTATGCATCCCACTTCCTTCTTCTTACGCTCCATATCGACCACTTGTCAACCACTCTGTGTAATTTGTATGTGATCTGAGCCTAAGGGCGATTGTACGTTGTGCCAGTTATGCGCCTACAAGTAGGACAGTATACCGATTTCTGTGCTGCTTTTTATTTACTAGGGTAGCATCCTACGTCAGTCACCTCTTACAACATGCACTGTAGGTTGCAGTGGTATTATTCTTTGCTTCCCTTGCGGGCCGGGCACCACACGGGTGGCATCCCACTTTAATGCCTGCTTTGATATTCATTGATCATTTCTTCTCAAGGTGTGTCCAATATATCTCCATCTTCTTATAACAGTTCTTACTAGTGGTTGACCAAACATTTCTCTTATTTCATCACTTCTGAATTTGTTATTTTTCTGAGCGTCTATTTTCAAATGCATTCAACTTTCTATATCTTTAGTCATTTTCCAACTCTCGCTGGTATGTGTTAGGATTGATACAACATTTGAATTGAAAATTCTAATTTAGTTTTAATACTATACAACATGCAGTTTCATATTTTATTTAGACTTTTAAAAGTTGATATTGCTTTGACAATTCATAGCATAATTTATTTTTTTAACTTTTTCTGTGCAATCAAAATTGCTACCTAAATATGTGAACTGCTCTGTTATTTTTATCATTTTAGATTCCAGTGTGATATCTGCATTACTTGCCATAGGTGTTTTCATTATATTTGTCTTTTCATGGCTTATCTGCAGTCCAACTTTTAATGCTAAAGATGACAAGTTGTCTGTTGACCTCAGTGTAGATTAGGTCAAATGTCTAGTTCTATCGGAGATTGAAATAAAAATATTTGGAAAACTGTGCATGTTAAAGATACCATGGCAGTAAAAAACAGTTTTAATAAGAGTCTGATGTGTGCTACTGCCAAGACCAATTTTGAAATTTAAAATTTATTTCTAACATCAATAAACTGAGAGAATGAAAAAGAATAAAAAAAGCACTTGACAAAATCAGATGTGTTGAGTTGAAAGAATCAAGTAGCACAGCTTTGTTGAAAACATAAAACAACATATTCACACTCAAATTCCAGTTTATTTCTTGTTTCAATAAATTTGTTCAGATCTTTGAGAAATTGTCAACTGTGAGCTTTTTCTATTTTTATCAGCTGCCAACCATTAGCAGCCTTCCTTTAACTCCCTTTGAAGCATAAGGCATTAGCTAATTTCCTATAACACCCACATGTGCATGTGGACAGCACAGAGAGCTGAACACATCCTGCAAGATTGTCACCTGATGAATCAACTGCGGAAAGAACACTGGCCAACAGAGACAGAAATCAACACAAAGCTGTTTGGAAGCCTTGATGAACTAACAAACACAGCAACATACATCCAGAGAACCGAACATACATCCAGAGAACCGGACTCTGTGTAGACATTGAACACCAGCGAACGAGAAGATTTCATATAACCAGGTCTGTCTTGAGCAAGTTTCTTCCACTTCTTTTTCTCTGTCTAATCTGTTTCAATGTCTCTCTCTAGATCCTCCCTTACACCTCTTTCCACCTGGATTCCATTTCAGAGCCATATGTGGGTGCCTGGTTTCTGCATTAAGCCATTAGTAGTAATCCTTTGTAATTGTCACTGTTTTTTTTACTTGAATCTTTATATCTTCAGAAGAACATTAGCCACAGTAGTGTAGTTGTTAGTGAACTCACTTCTTAGGCTAGCCGGGTTCAATTCCACAGTAGGCGTGTAATATTTTTCCTAACTTAACTGCTCTGAGGTCTACCCATCCTCAAATGGGTACCAGGAAGAGCACTTGGAAGTAAAAGGCGGTCGGCGTGATGTTGACCACATCACCCATCGTGTGCCCACAGTCAATGAAAAATACAGGCTTGACACTGTATTACCCAATATACCCTGAGGTATGAAAAGGGTATAATTAACCCCATATAAGAAATACAGCAATAATAAATATGTAACAAACTTTAACAGTAATATTCTTTCTCTTGCAAATGTCAAAATGTACCCACCAGCCTCATCGATGATAAAGCCAAGCGCCCCTTTTCGTCTTTTCTTGCGCGCTCTTGTCTCTTCCTCTTCATCCTCTTCCTCATCGTAGTCCTATAAAATATTTTATAAAATTGCATAAGTACTAACTCCAACTTTTGTTTAAACTGAACAAAAAACTGGACCCCTATAATAGAATTACAAATTAAAAACAAAACCACAAATGTGGATTAATCAGCAGCTTAACAAGTTAACAATATTATGTTGGTTTGCTTGTGTTATTTCCTTATTAACAGAGTTAACAACTTCTTGTGATCTGTGTGAGAATACGGGTCTCTGTGACAAAGATGTTTGCCTTGTGTTCTGAAAGATGTAGGTTCAATTCCTAGAGTGTTGCTGGAGATATGGAGTATGTGCTTTGCGGAACACACTCGACAGGTTGCATGCAATGCAGGGACACATGTAACTATCAGAATACATTTTAAAACAAAAAACTGTTGTTACTGTCTGTAATTTCACTTTTTAGGCGGTGTTGGACAGGGGGGGGACATGTGCCTGTGGAATATAATGGCCACATGACTTGTGTAGTCGCTGTGAAACTTCAGATTCTGATTTTTCTTTGTTACCCAGACAGAAAAGACTCTTTGGCCATACCATGGTTTGAACCCTGGTCTCCCATATGGAAGCCCACGCTCTAATTCATTCTGCCAGATGCTCCACAGTAGCAGAATAAAAAGAAGAAACTATTGTGTACACACAATTTATATAAAATACTTACATCTTCGTCAGCTAGATCCTCTCCTTCTGGCTCCTCTTCATCACCATCTTTTTCATCATTACCATCACTCTCCTCCGCTTCATCATCTACATTCTTGCTTGGTTCTTCATCACTGTCTGCATTCTTATCACTATCCTTGTCACTCTCTTCATTATGGTCACTGCCATCATCAGATCCTGCCTTGTCTCCAACATCACTATCATTGCCGGAAAAATTGCTGTCCTCACCATCAGACATGACTGAGACTCTAAGAAGAAGACAATAAGATATGCTCATTTTATTTAAGATGCAAGTGATATTAGGAATGCATGCCATTCCTCAAATTTATATTAAATCATACAAAGGGTGCTCAGGATATTTAGCTCAAATGTGAAATCTGTTTTGGTGTCTGGATCAGAAACGTGGTGAATCACCAAGTTTAATACAAATAAGATTCTGACCTTTATTAGCAGATGTCTTCGGGGTATTCTCATAGTATGACAGGAGTTCCAAACACAGACCTGTTGATAAGATCAGGACAGGAACCCATACGGACAGAGGTTAAGAGAAGAAAATGACGATCGGTCGGACATACTCTGCAAAGGCACAGTCGAGTGTCACTATACAAACACTTGAGTGGAACCTGTAAGAATAATGAAAAAAGGAGTATCCTAAACAGACCTGGAGAGTTCTTTAGGAACTGAAGGTTACTGGACTATCCTGGGAAACCATCAAGAAAATAGACAGAATGGGAAAAGTGGCGAACTGTTGAGGTCATATGCTCCACAGGGAGTGGAGAGGAATAGGTCTAGTCATAGAAAGAGTCAATGCAACAGATTTTTATATGCTCCCTATTCATTATATATATGTTCACACTCACATCTAGTTAAGATGGTATTAGTATTTCAATTTAGATACCTTCACTGCTAATACATTACTAGTTTTAAAATAGCATGTAGACATATTATACAGTCTGTTTTGTAGTCAGATAACTAGATCTTCTTCTTACGCTTCATATCAACCACACGTTAAACCACTTTTTTGTGATCTGTTCCTATATGCGATAGTACATTGTGCCAGTTATGTGCCTACAGACCAGTCAACCAGCACATCTGATTTCTGCGCAGATAACTAGTTAATAACTTAACCTTATAACAATGTTTATTAATCTCTCTCTTTGCCTTTTTACCCTGGATTGGGGCATAGGCCCTCAACCAACTCATGCCAAGTCTTCCTATCTCTAGCTATCTCATGCAGCTTCCTCCAGCTCTTCTTTATATTGTTGATCTCCGTCTCCAAATCTTGTCTCCATATATTTCTCTGCCTCCCTTTCTTTCGCTGTCCCTGCGGGTTCAGGCAAGGACACTTCTTGTTATATTCCCCTCCGGTTTTCGTAAAGTGTGTCCTATCCAGCGCCAGCATCTTTTTTTAACCTGTTCATTCACTGGAATCTGTCTTGTTCTCTCCATAAGTTCCTCATTTGTGACCCTATCATACCATCTTATTCCTACTAATAGTAAGTTTAATAGGTTTTATGTGATATCTTGGAATAATCTTTGATCACAACCTATCTATCTTACAAACATCACACTGAACAAATGATACAACAGTGTAAGCAATGTCTTGCAGCTCTTAAATCTATGGTAGCTGCACACCTCAAGAAGTGACTGCATGTCCTGTTTCATTAACTGGCTATGAACGGGCTGGATTAAAAACTTGACATTCTCATAATAATGAGATCACAATGAAAGTATCTAGAACTTGTTCAGAATGAAGGCATGCGTGTAGTTCTAGGTTCACTAGAGATATTTTCATAGTGAGTCACTATGTTCCTGTCACACTATTGCAAAAATGAACGCATGTATGTGTGTTACTATGAACAATAGACATCCTCTACTAGAGTTCCATTGGCAACAATGGAAAAGTAAAAAGTTTTCCCATCTAACAGATGAGACTGCATCTTAGCGTCAAGTCTACTTTCCTCTATTTGATTGAGCAGCCTGTACTCAAAATGAAATATCTCGCTCTGCATCTTTTTTCTGAAGGTATTTCTGTCTTTAATGACTGCTGACTTGCTGTGTCAAAAGTTTTATAATAGTTATAGTACAATATGATACTAAAGGCACAAGAATCAAGCATGCTCAAGCTAAAAGAATGATCAGCCATGTGAGCACAGTTTCAACTCTACCAAAGGGAAAAAATGAATCCCAATATATTGGAACATGGCAAACTCCACATGTCATAATTACTAATCGCCTGAGTAGTTACCGGGCCCAAATTTGGGGTGTAAAGAATAGAACCACTGTTACCTGCCATGCATGTCGTAAGAGGCGACTAAGGAGGTTTGGCTGAAATCGGATGCACATGTCCTAAAGTGTAGAAGTCTATGCGTTTAGAGGCCTACCAAACCAATGTGCAACGTATACACGTTCTTGGCAAAGATCAAACATATCACAAACAGTGATTAAAATTGAGTCGAAGAACGAACGCAAAGAAGATAATTACTAATGGAAAGTGACATTGGTCAGCTCTGACAGCCTCTCTATGACCAATCAGATCTGATACCAGTATAAATCCAGACTGGTACTTTAGAGTAGGGTTTTCTGTTTGTAAAACCATATAGTTAGCCATCTCTACAAATTTGTTTCCTTTTGGATAATATGTGTACATTTTTGCTTAAATTTGGATGTGCCTGTCCTATATGCAATATGGGTCTAACAATGATGCAACATATTCCCGTTTTCAATGCAAATCCCACAATCTCAAAGAATGGTTAACTTGGTAACTGGTTGATAGAACACAAACTATTGGAAAGGAATAAAAAGATTGGGGCAATGAGGAAGCAAATCTCTAAATTAAACAGCTGACTTCAGATAATGTAGGGGTGACAATGTTGTGTATACTGATTAGTATTGCATCACCCTGAAAAATCAGACTGGGGCTTTTTTTAAATAGCACTTGCAGTGAAGTCATTGCCTACTGAAAAGGACCATAAAGGACAAAAACTTTAAGCATGAGAATGGAGACTGAGGCAATTAATGCTGCCCTCCAAAACTCTATTTACTAACTCTGCCCATCATTTGGATTGTACAAGATGGAAGATTATAGTATATAAGTGAATGTTGCATATTAAAGCTTCCAACCTCAAGGTACTTAGGTGGAAATACTGTTCAGAACATACAGGTTTTCACAGTAATGAGAGCAGACAGGCTTGCATTAAACACACTGATTGTCGGGGTATTGAAAATTGATAAGAACATTTTTTGGTTGCTCAGCGACTGCCCATTAGTAGTATTAGATGAGGATATAACCTGCTGCCTTGCAGGTAGGCTGGGTACAGTCAAAGGCTGACGGAGAGCGAACCCAGTAAACGCTTGCTGAAACCGGACACGTCGTCGAAGGATAAGCACCAGAGCTCCAAATGGCGCTGAATGATATGACGCAAAAATATGTTCTTGGCAAATGTAGTTTATATATCACATAAGAATGATCAAAATGGCTAAAAGAACGATCGCGAGAGAGAGATGAGGATATGGTACATGATGGATAAGCACCAGAGCTCCAAATGGCGCTGAATGATATGACGCAAAAATATGTTCTTGGCAAATGTAGTTTATATATCACATAAGAATGATCAAAATGGCTAAAAGAACGATCGCGAGAGAGAGATGAGGATATGGTACATGATGTTGAATCGATAGTGTTATAAGGGAATGGAAATCACATGTAGTAGATGCAAAACCGGATAACTATGGGGCAGAATAAGAAATATGTTTAGTCAGCAAGCCACGGAAACCATCAGCATGCATGCTCTTCGCCCTCTGCATCTGCGGGAGACTAGCAGTGCATTGTTATGATTTGACCACGCATTTTCACACTATGACTAAGACTTCAGTTATCAGTTATATGAGGACTATCATCATAGCACTCCGGACATGTATAGGTGCTCCGATCTCCGCATCAGCAAATCCAGTAGCGTCCAGCGACCCAACACGCCAGTTCGATGTTGATTAATCAATCTCTTTGCATATTTAGTATGTCGTTCTTTTCGGCTGCACCAATATTGACACCCATCTCTTTCAATCTGGTCAGCAAGTGGGATTCACAGCCCTGAAACTCCTCTGTTTGGATAGACTCTCAATGACTAAGACATTATTGACTATGATACACAACCAGGACATCACAACATTACGCTGTACAATCCCTCAACTGTGTTACAATGAGTTGAATGACAACAATGATGAACAATCAGAATAATATTAAATATGCAAGCAATGCAATAAGCAGCAATTTGCCAATTATATCAGAATCATTATATGACAATGCCAATGAAAGTATTGAAAGCAATCATCAAAGATTCAAATCAAATCAACATAATAACTGTAATAACATATTCAGTGATTGCAAATAGTTAAAATAGTGTCATAGAGATAACGAATCAGAAGTCACATTTGGCTAATAATAAGGCAACAATAACATAATTTACTTAGAAACGAAAGAAATCAAAGGCATTCAAAATTTGGATCAAATCAAATTGCTCTTTCTAAACTAAAAATAACAAACAAATGTGAAAACATTCGATTTTTATGATTTTAAAAACCGACGACGGCTCGGGAATTCCGATGGGAAAGTACTTACTTAGTACTGCGTTTTCAAAACTTAAATTCACAGCCCACATTAACCTACGATAACATAAACTAAGGTGGTTTTCATTTGACAATTTCTTATTACTGCATAATGATACACCATACATACCTTTAAATTAAAAAAAATATTACAATTATTAATTTATTAGCACTATCTGTTTGATTTCCTTTCCACCTTGTAAACCAAAGAACATCCGGTGGCCAGCGGCCGTCAGGATTGTCAAGTCAGACTAAAGTTTAAATTTAAAGTCGGACA
Source organism: Arion vulgaris (assembly GCA_020796225.1). Classification (NCBI taxonomy): domain Eukaryota; kingdom Metazoa; phylum Mollusca; class Gastropoda; order Stylommatophora; family Arionidae; genus Arion; species Arion vulgaris. The sequence continues at coordinate 38,322,529 of CM036764.1, forward strand.
CGAACAAAAATCAGACTTTAGTATATCAGCTGCTTGTAAAATATTGATAACAGAAAATGGTACATACCAATAATAGTATGTTCATATTATAATCCATAACCAAATACACGTAGGCTTGACTTTACTGTTTCATAATAGTTGACTAGATTACAGCCGAAATCTAAAAGAACCAATACCGAAATACAGCAAAGATACAACATACCATAACCCGAAAAGACTTTCTTAAAGCATTGAGAGTCTTTCCAAACATAGGAGTTTCAAGGTTGTGAATCCCAATAGTTGACCAGATGGAGAGAGAGATCAATATTGGTGCAGCCCGAAAAGAACCACGTACTAAATATTCCAAAAAGATTGATTAAGATTCGAACTGGCGTGTCAGGCGGAGATCAGAGCACCTATAGGGCATGTCCGGAGTGCTATGATTATTGTCCTCATATAACTGATAACTGCAACATAACAAAGCAAGCCAAATCATTGTCCAAATGAAACTGATACTAAATTCCAAGCATGTATCTTTATACAGAACGAGCGTCAAACAATACGATCTTCGTCCGAACGTTGCGCTGTCAGTGTCAAAATTGGGCACTTCAAATTGCAAAAGCATTATAACATGTATGAAACGTCTGCCACAAATAGTGGAAGTAACAAGGAGAGATTAAGTTTTTAAAGTATACCAGTGTTCACATGCGCACATCGCCCGAGTGGTTACCGGGACCAAATTTGGGGTGTAAAGAATAGAACCACTGTTACCTGCCACGCATGTCGTAAGAGGCGATTAAGGAGGTTAGGCTGAAATCGGATGCATGTGTCCGCTAGGGAATGCTGACCCGAAATAAATGCTTGCAGAAAACGGAAGCACCAGGCCGCAAGGCGCATAACATGGTGCAACAATCCCTCACAATGAGGAATGGGATAACGGATTCTACTGTCGCCACTCTGCCTAGGAGATTTAGCCACGCAGTAAGAATGTCAGACCTACCATCCCGATGGTGGCCAAAACTTACTGCTGAAGAGGTCGGCACAAACGGAGAAGTAGAAATCATAGGAATCATATCCTACAGAACTGCCCCAGTATGCAGACTTGAGAAAAAGAGGTGGCCCACTTACACTAGCGTCCAAGACAAACTGTATGGCATGGTTGATAATCTGAGACAGACTGCTGCCTTTATTAGAGAATCTGAAATCCCAATCTAGTGAGAATGCAGAAGAAGAATATGCGCCCATAAGTTATGCCAAGGGGGCTAAGTGCAATCCTGAAACTGATTTTTGATAAAACAGTTATATGTTAATCTGGTCTTTTCTATTTCCTCATTGTAAACTTCCAACTAAACTTTTTTAAATTCATTTTGTCCATTCCTGGAAATATTTATGTGAACGCCAAAGCATACAAACATACCAAAATGATTCTGCCAACAATATTAGCACTCAACGATACACCACAACAAGCACTACTATTCAGATCGTATCACATTGGTTGTCCTTAGCAGAACATTGGCACCCTAACAGTTCTTCGAAGTTTCTCTCTCATAGACAAGATGTTCCGCCTCTGCAATCATGATCAGTTCATCAGTTACATCCGGAATTGGGACCACAGGCGCAATAAAATACTTTGACAAGTCAATCCCAGGGGCAGTGAGCTGGCACTGACCAAGACCCTACCCCACCTTCACGTGGTGGCCTTGGAAACTGCCAATTCTGTAGTCTGTCAACGTAGATGGGGCTCGAGGGAGAGCTACTGTGTGGTAAGGTAGTAGTGTGGGCGCAATCACGAATGCTATGGGACCTGTTCACAATATAGACGACGAGCAGAACTCCACGATGGATTTGTACACACGTGTCTCCTGATCGATGTCTAGAGACAAATAACAGGTACTTATGCAGTACGAGTGACTGGTAAACAACGTACGAAAACGATACAACGAATCGTCTTAAAGAATAAACTCACTTCATCAATAGTCCGTTGGCTGAAATCGGATGCACGTGTCCTAAACGTGTAGAAGTCTGTGCGTTTAGAGGCCTACCAAACCAATGTGCAACGTATACACGTTCTTGGCAAAGATCAAACATATCACAAAGAGTGATTAAAATTGGTCGTGAAGAACGAACGCAAAGAATAAAAAGATCAATAGTCAAACTCACTGGTCATATCATATTTTCACGCTATCGACAAGACTGAAAAATGTCTACACAATCTTTCTGTTTCGTGAACTTTTTTGTTTGTGCATCTGTCTGGTTTTGTGATTTAGTGACACGTCTTCTATTTCCTTGCATTTTGTTTCTGATAATTTTTCTTTTATGTATCTGCATATTTTACGCATTTCTTTGTCTAACAATTCATATTGATGTGTACTCTTGACTTTCCTTCTTTTTGACATTTTGCTTATGATCTGTTATGTCATCTCCACTTTATTTTTCTTGAGTGCAAAGTTTACCAGACCATAAGGCACAAAGCTGAAAGTTTACCAGACCATAGTGCTAACCACGCTGCTGTACGCAAGCGAGACATGGACAGTGTATAGTAGACAAGCAAGAAAACTAAACCACTTCCACACAAGCTGTCTACTCAGAATACTAAAAATAAACTGGCAGGACCGCCTGAGTGGTTACCGGGGCCCAAATTTGGGGTGTAAAGAATAGAACCACTGTTACCTGCCACGCATGTCGTAAGAGGCGACTAAGGAGGTTTGGCTGAAATCGGATGCGCATGTCAAAAACGTGTAGAAGTCTATGCGTTTAGGGGTCTACCAAACCAATGTGCAACTTATACACGTTCTTGGCAAAGATCAAACATATCACAAAGAGTGATTAAAATTGGTCGTAAAGAACGTACGCAAAGAAGAAGAAGAAGATCAATATAAGAAAGAGACATCATTTTTAGGGCATGTGATGAGGAGGGGAGGTTTAGAACACATTGTGACAAACGGTAAAAAGATGAGAGAGAGATCATTTTTGATAGCCTGACTTCATGGCACGGTAGAGCGTCAACATCTGAATTGATAGTAAACACCAAAGGCAGAAATTTGTGGAGATCCATGATCGCCTTCGCCAGCCGGCAAGGCACAAGATGACGATGATAATATCCGATTCAAGTTTTGCATTATTTCAAATGCAAACGATATTTAATGTCACATGATTCGTCATCACCACTCACGTGATTGTAAGTACCAGTAAGTACCAGGTATCGTTGGTCAGCTACACATACTTGATTGTTTGCAAATATATTGTTTGTGTATTGTGAGTCATTTACGAATGCCGCCAATTTTCTTACTTGGTCGACATTATTAGTACGGAAGTGTATATTAATTAATTATTTAATTCAACTTATTGCTAATATTTTTTATCGTAGTTATTGGTCAGTCCAGTACCAAAGTCTTCAACTGAGGCGTTGTTTATTTACAGTTTGAGTTTATTTTACTAACACAGCAGTCAGTAACTGAGTATGAGAGTTGACAGCTGTTTTAGTTTATCTGTGGTTTTTGTTGTGGTTTTTATTTGTACCTCTCTGCAGTTCCAGTCAATTAACTTTTACAAAGCGAATCAACTGTTGCTCAGTTGAGTTGCTGTACTTGTTACAATTTCCTGTATTAGTTACATCTAATTTGATATTTTGGATCATCTTGTGTGATTATAATATACCCTCTCAGTCTGCAGTGTACTGTGGTTGACCTCAATAGGTTCTTAGTAATCTTAGCTAAATAATTAATATGTCGCAGTTGTGTCGAGTAATCATGTGATATTCTCAACTGCACTAAAACCTAATACTGAAACAAGTTCATCGAACAAGTATCCCGGAACATTCCTAACATCGGATGGAAGATGTAAAACCGATTAGGAGTAGAATAACTCCAGTGAAAGTAGATTTTATGAAAAAGAAAAACACACTATGCTGATGAATTCACAATACTACCAATGACACTGCGGACACGAGTACTCCAGTGCTATATTGAACCAACACTTATGTATGGCAGCGAATCATGGACAATGAAGAAGCAATCAATAAGATTGCTGGAAGCCACAGAGATGTGGTTTTACAGATTTAATGCTGAACCTACCATGGACATTGAAGAACACAAACGATGAGGTTTTAAAACAGGCCTGTACTGTACAAATAGAAGATTTATCAAAAGAATAATAAGACAGTCAAGATACTTCTGACATATAATACAAAGAGAGAAGGTTTCGAAGATTTGGTGACAACAGGTAAAATTCAGGGATGAAGATGTCATGGAAAGCAGAGGGAGATGTTGGATGGTTTGACATTGTGGTTCAACAAAATTATCAATGTCAGAACTGATTAACTGCACCAGGAAGAGAGTTGTGGAGAGACATGATCGTAGTCGCCGACAGGCATGGCACTTGATTGATTGATGCCTAATGTTAAATTACTACGTTTTATACTGCATTTCAAAATCAATTTACTTATAGTTAATATGATATGACCAATTTGTAATGGTGCAGTATTAGTGCTCTAATCCTGGCCCTTTTTTCACCTACTTTTCTAATTCCATCCACATGGGTTAGTGATCATATAAAATTTTGAAGACTGTACTACTTCTTCTTCGAAAGCTCCATATCGACCACTTGTTAACCACACTGTGTGATTTGTATGTGATCTGAGCCTAAGAGCGATTTTACGTTGCGCCAGTTATGCACCTACAAGTAGGCCAACATATCCGATTTCTGCGATGCTTTTTATTTACTAGGGTAGCTTCCCTAGGTCCTACATCAGTCGCCTCTTACTTGTCTCTACATCAGTCACCTTGTAGGTCACAGTGGTACTATTCTTTGATTCTCTTGTGGGTCCCGGCACCACACGAGCGTGAAGACTGTACAACCACTCTCATCAGTAATCAGGAATTCTTCTTCGGGGATCTCTAGTTAAGAACTTAATCAACTGTGGGCCATAAACTAGGTATTCATGTTTACACAAACCTTTTGTATGCAACTGGGTGGGACCACATGTTGCTTCTCCAGTTTTCAAGAACAGGATCAGTGTCTGTTCCGTCGCAGGACACCAGCAGAGAACTATTAAACTTATTCCTAGTCTATGTAAGTGTCTACAGTGTCTGGTATGTAGGTGAAATATATTGACCTGGTCTGTTCTGGTGAGATCTTTGATGAAGTAATTTCCATAATCATATGCCAATTCTTTTTATGAGGGTTTTGTCTTCTTGAAAAAGGCAGTGGTTGGGAGATTCGTTTTTTGGCACCGCCTTCCTTAGTGAAGACATTGTCTTCAATGCCACAGTAAGATGGAATCCACTTCAGGTAAATTTATGTCTTTTGGCAGACGAGCAAGTTCTCTTTCTAGGTTCTGTGCTATGCCCTCAGCAGATTTAGCTTCCAGGGCTTCTATAGCTGACACAGTTGAGTCTGTAAAAAAAAACAAGAATTTAACCTGTGTGATTTTAAACGACTATGACCATTGAGTCTGTAAGAAAAATAGGCATTTAATCTTTGTGATTGCAAACAAATATTGTTTTGCTGTGTAGAAAATATATAGTACAATTAAATGCACTGTCATCTGATTTAAAATAAATAGTCCTGGTGGAAAAGCTTTTGTTGATTCTTATTTTCCTCATTTCAAGAATGGGTATTCATTATTGAGCATACTGTTTAAAGATCATAATTCTATATGTTACCAAAAATCATTATCTTTGATGAATGCATTTTACAGTTAATACTTTTTTCATTTACCAGATTTGTTTGTAATTTTAATAACAATTTTTTATCTCTACCAATTTCTAGACATCAAGTCCTAAATACACACAAACAGAAAATGAGTCTTCTGACTGTTCTGATCATTGGATCAGTACTGGTTCTGGGTGTGGCTGGAGGGCTACACAGGTAAGTTAGAGTACAATATCATTTTGAAGCAGAACTTTACTCTTGTGAAACTATTATTCCTAGTGTATCTGTAATATCTTACATTCTTCGCCTTTCAACTCCCAACGAAGCACAGTCTCTTGTCAACCTTTCCAATTCTTTCCATGTCTTGCCTATCCGTTTAATATCAGTCTCCAGCTCTCTTCTCCAGGTATTTCTAGGCCTTTCCATACTCCTCTTACCCTGCAGATTTCAAAACAATGTCCTAGGTTGGTCTTAATGTATGTGAAGCATCCATCGCCAGCATCTTTTCCGTAGCTATTTTTCCACTAGAATCTGCTTAGTTCTTTCTCTTGCGCCCGAGTGGTTACCTGGGCCCAAAGTTGGGGTGTAAAGAATATAACAATATAAAGAAGAGCTGGAGGGAGCTGCAGGTGATAGCTAGAGATAGGAAGACTTGGCATGAATTGGTTGAGGGCCTATGCCCAATCCGGGGTAAAAGGCAAAGAGAGAGAGAGAGAGTCCTAAACGTGTAGAAGTCTATGCATTTAGGGGCCTACCAAATCAATGTGCAACGTATACATGTTCTTGACAAAGATCAAACATATCACAAAGAGTGATTAAAATTGGCCGTAAAGAACGACACAAAGAAGAAGTTCTTACTCTTAAGTTTATCATTCGTAACCTTAATATCTTACATTGATGGACAAATAAGATTTCATGAAAGTAAAACTCCACTTTATAACACTACATTCAAGTTATACTGTAACATGATGTAAGATCTGATTGGTCATATGAGAGACAGTCCAAACTGACTCATGCCCACACTCATTGACTAAAACATGGTTGGTTTATAAGTGTGTTATTCTAGAGTCTTCTTTGAACGCTCCATATCGACCACTTGTTAAACCACTCTGTGATTTGTTTGTGATTCGAGTCTAAGAGCAATTGTACATTGTACCAGTTATGCACCTACAAGTAGGCCAGCACATTAGATTTCTGCTACGCTTTTTATTTACTAGGTAGCTTCCTAGCCCTCTACCTCATTCACCTCTTGGGACATGCCTTGTAGGTCACATTGCTACTATTCTTTGCTCGCCTTACGATCCCGGCATATTTTAGAGTGCATAAGGAGAAGAATAATATTGACTTTGACTTAATTAATTTATTGTATTGTTGCATTCCCAGAACCAAGCTTCACAAAATGCAGACAGCAAGGCGTACATTGCAGGAGCATCAGAACAATGTGCAGTATCTTCTACAGAAGTACAAAGCTGAAAATGCTGAAATTGGGAACAATGGACCTGGATATGAACCACTTAATAACTACTTGGATGTAGGTCACTTGTTAGCATTGTATAGCCAATCTTGTCTTCTTCTTCTAAATCTTTTTTTCATACCTCAAGGTCGCCCGAGTGGTTACCGGGCCCAAAGTTGGGGTGTAAAGAATAGAACCACTGTTACCTGCCAAGCATGTCATAAGAGGCGACTAAGGAGGTTTGGATGCACATGTTCGCTAGGGAATGCTAACCTGAAACAAATGCTTGCAGAAACGGATGCACCAGGCCGTAAGGCGCATAACATGGTGCAACGACCCTCACAATGAGGAATGGGATAACGGATTCTACGGTCGCCAATCTGCCTCTGAGATTTAGCCACACAGTAAGAATGTCAGACCTACCATCATGAGGGTGGCCAAAACTTACTGCTGGAAGAGGTCGGCACAAATGGGGAAGCAGAAATCGTAGGAATTCTATAGAACTGCCCCCAGTATGCAGACTTGAGAAAAAAGAGGTGACCCACTTACACTAGCGTCCAAGACAAACTGTATGACGTGGCTGATAATCTGAGACAGACGGCTGCCTTTATTAGAGAATCTGAAATCCCAATCTAGTGAGAACACAGAAGAAGAAGATACCTCAAGGTATACTGGGTTAGGCCTGTATTTTCCATTGACCGTTGGCACACGATAAGAGATGTGGTCAACATCCGAACTGCCACCTTTTACTTCCCAATGCTTTTTCTGGTACCCATTTGAGTCTGGGTTAACATGAGAGCTAATATGGCCGGAAACATATTCCATGTCCACTGTGGGATTGAACCCAGACCAGTAGCTAATGAAGCGAGTTCACTAACAACTTCGCTACGGAGCTCTCTTGCTAATCATGTAGATTATTATGATTCCCTTCTTATTGACATGCGTTAACTCTGATGGCCTCCCTATCACCAGTCAGATGTGATACGATGCTACAGTATAACTCCAGATATTGTACCTTAAAGTGGGACTTTTCTTTTTGTAATATCATTTTATAGCTACCTGTCTGTACAAATTTGTGTCCTATTGGATAATTAACATACACTTTTGAAAATAACTGAAACTCACAGCATTAGTGTATATTAATCGATGTTACAATAATTACTCAAGTTGACTAAAACTTACATCCACCACCTTACTGGATGATCAGAGCACCATTTTAAGACTTTGAATCCAACACATAACGCTTAATAATCACCTGAACAGAATTCAACCACAACACACTCCAGAGTGCTAGCTGTGTGCACATCATCATGAAACCGTTCACTACCACCTCTTCAGGTGCCAAGCACTAGATGACCAGGTTGATCCTCCTTCCTCCAAGGCCAGACAAATGGAACACATTATATGGAACAAAAGAACAACTTACAAACACATGCAGATACCACTACATAGCATTGAGCCGAAGGGCAAGAGCTCAAGTGTCACAGGATCATTGAAGAAGAAGAAGACTAAAACTTACTGTACTATAACTATTTATTATTGAAAATTACTGGCAACATTTACCTGTTATTATTTTTCAGTAAATAATTGTAATGCCTATTTGTGATAATATTAATTATTTTTGTGTGTGTATATTTTCAGGCTCAGTATTATGGTGTGATCGGATTGGGTACTCCAAAGCAGTCATTTAAAGTTGTTTTCGACACCGGATCTTCTAACCTCTGGGTCCCCTCCAAGAAATGCAAGTGGACAGATATTGCCTGCTGTAAGTGAATAATTAGTCTGCCATATAAACTTTAATAAAAGCTGAGAAATGTATTCCTAGAATAGAGTGAGAAATTGTATTCTGTGTAACAATGTGAATCTCAGAAGAATTATAGGGGTCTCAATGGCGAAGTGGTTAAGGCATTTGATTGTGGTTCTGAAGGTTGTGAGTTTAGATCCGGATCAGAATTTCTGTGGAGAGCGATAAAGTTCGTCCTTGAATTTCTTTGTCGGGCACTCCATATCGACCACTTGTTAAAGCACTCTTTGTTATATGTATGTGATCTGAGCCTAAGAGGGATTGTACATTGTGACAGTTATACACCTACAAGTAGGCCAGCACATCCATTTTCTGTGACGCTTTTTATCTACTATATCTATCTTTATTCTACTATTTTTATCTATCTTAAGACATGCCTTGTTGGTCGGTTGGTCGCATTGTTACTGTTCTTTGTTCCCTTTGGACCCCAGCAACACACAGGCAAATCCTTGGCTTTAAATGACTTAAACTTTGTTCCCCACATTTGTGTTATTATCTCTCTCCCACCTGACCATGCGTTGCCGGGCCCTCAAGGTGAGCAAAGAATAGTAGCAATGCGACCTACGACGACATGTAGGAGGCGACTGAGGTGGGGCCTAGGGAAGCTACGCTAGTAAATAAAAAGCTTCGCAGAAATCATATGTTCTGGCTTATTGTAGATGCATAACTGGCACAAAGAGTGGTTAACAAGTGGTCAATATGGGGCGCTTGAAGAAGATCTCTCTTCAATGAGGACCATTTGGTTGTTTACATAATTTTGTGTGCTCTTTGTGACCAATGTTAAGCTATCACCATTTATTGATGTCTTTGATCAAACTTTTTCCCTAATCTGTATTTAATTGACCCACAGTGCTTCACAACAAATATGATAGCTCCAAGTCAAGCACCTACAAGCCAAACGGCACAGATTTCTCTATTCAATATGGCACAGGCAGTCTAACAGGATTCCTCAGTACAGATGTTCTAACCGTAAGTAAACATTCCCATGTTGCCTTTGGCGACTGTTTCTCATGTGCATGTATTTATGTCAAATCTTGCTTGCATATATCCTTTGATAATATCGTAAGGTTTCTTCTTTGAAAGCTCCATATCGACCACTTGTTAACCACACTGTTTGACTTGTATGTGATCTGAGTTTAAGAGTGATTGTATGCTGTGCCAGTTATGCGCCTACAAGTAGACCAGCACATCCAATTTCTGCGATATTTTTTTTATTTACTAGGGTAGCTTCCCTAGGTCCTACATCAGTCGCCTCTTATGACATACCTTGTAGATCGCAGTGTTACTATTCTTTGCTTCCCTTGTGAACCCCGGCACCATACAGGCATTGTTTACGTCAAATCTTACTTACAAATATACTTTGGTAATATCGTATGGTTAAATTATATAGTCATATCAATTTTGTTTCAATCATGTGATGTTTGTGTTATTACAGATCTCAGACATCGTTATTAAAAACCAAACATTTGCTGAGGCTGTGACGCAACCAGGAATCACGTTTGTGGCAGCCAAATTTGATGGGATACTAGGTCTTGGGTATGATACAATATCAGTGGACCAGGTGGTGCCTCCTTTTTACAACATGGTGAAGCAGCAAGTAGTCCAGGCACCGATATTCTCCTTTTTCTTAAACAGGTTAGTTAACCATTTGAATCAATCTATATTTCATAGCAGAATAAAGGGACTGAGATAGTATGATAGGGTTCAAATGATGAGCTTATGGTGAGAATAAGACAGATCCATGTTAGCCAAGAGGGGAAGTAAAGATGCTGCCGCTGGATAGGACATGCCTTAAGTGAATGCGAGGTGAAATATAACACGTTCCCTTTTCTGGAACCCACACAGGGAAAACGAAAGAGTAAAGTTTATAAGTACATGTAGAAGAGATTTGTAGGCAGAGATTAACAATATACAGAAGTGCTGGAAGGAGTTGCAAGAGATAGCTAAAGATAGGAAGACTTGGCACAAGTTGGTTGAGGGTCTATGTCCCAACCAGAGTTAAAAAAGGCACAAGAGAGAGAACAATATCTCATATGACTCACTTTTGATGAATGTGTACTTATTCTACTGTACTTTCATTTCATTGATCATGCTTTTTTTTTTGCTTTTTTTTTTTTTTTTTTTTTTTCTTTCGTCCGCTTTCAACTCAAACGAAGTTTCATCTCTGAAACTGATTTTTGCGTGAAAATCAGTTTTTCAAATTTCTTACAATGGCAGCAGCGTGCACATTGTAAATTACTTTACACTGGCAGCCATGTGCTCAATGTACTCGTAATTAGTATTCCATCGCCATACAGGCAGATTTTCTCCGACTTCAGAGGTACTCAAGTTATCGTCCTGAGTAAGACCAGGGACTCGAACAAATGCCGGACAGTAGGTTCGAACCCGAGCTATGAGGCGTCTCACAGCTAGCAGGCAGAGCTACTATCAACTACTCTAGGCAGTCCCCATAATTGATCATGCTAATTCATCAAGTTTGACATAAGGATAAAGTTTGTCTCAAGGTCAAGATTGCAGCCTCGTGAAGGCATGACTTTGCTCCTACCTCAGCTGTGTCTGATAGGATCAACACCATAACAATAGATCAGATTGTCCATGTTCATATATTTGTGTATATAACTTCATTTCTAACTCCATATACAACACCATAACAATAGATCAGATTGTCCATGTTCATATATTTGTGTATATAACTTCATTTCTAACTCCATATACAACACCATAACAATAGATCAGATTGTCCATGTTCATATATTTGTGTATATAACTTCATTTCTAACTCCATATACAACACCATAACAATAGATCAGATTGTCCATGTTCATATATTTGTGTATATAACTTCATTTCTAACTCCATATACAACACCATAACAATAGATCAGATTGTCCATGTTCATATATTTGTGTATATAACTTCATTTCTAACTCCATATACAACACCATAACAATAGATCAGATTGTCCATGTTCATATATTTGTGTATATAACTTCATTTCTAACTCCATATACAACACCATAACAATAGATCAGATTGTCCATGTTCATATATTTGTGTATATAACTTCATTTCTAACTCCATATACAACACCATAACAATAGATCAGATTGTCCATGTTCATATATTTGTGTATATAACTTCATTTCTAACTCCATATACAACACCATAACAATAGATCAGATTGTCCATGTTCATATATTTGTGTATATAACTTCATTTCTAACTCCATATACAACACCATAACAATAGATCAGATTGTCCATGTTCATATATTTGTGTATATAACTTCATTTCTAACTCCATATACAACACCATAACAATAGATCAGATTGTCCATGTTCATATATTTGTGTATATAACTTCATTTCTAACTCCATATACAACACCATAACAATAGATCAGATTGTCCATGTTCATATATTTGTGTATATAACTTCATTTCTAACTCCATATACAACACCATAACAATAGATCAGATTGTCCATGTTCATATATTTGTGTATATAACTTCATTTCTAACTCCATATACAACTCCATAACAATAGATCAGATTGTCCATGTTCATATATTTGTGTATATAACTTCATTTCTAACTCCATATACAACACCATAACAATAGATCAGATTGTCCATGTTCATATATTTGTGTATATAACTTCATTTCTAACTCCATATACAACACCATAACAATAGATCAGATTGTCCATGTTCATATATTTGTGTATATAACTTCATTTCTAACTCCATATACAACTCCATAACTGAACACATATATGCATATACACTTATATTAAGGTCCCTACAATGATGGGTTGTGGCTCCGATTAAACCTGACCCCAGGAGGATTTTATTTGAGAATCTGGAATCCCAGTCTAAAATGAATGGTGACAACAGAATTGGAAGAAGTCTGACTTTACTTATTAATTCCACATCGGGGCATTCATCATTTGCATGGAGTATGTCGAAGTATCTAAAATTGGTACAGACAATATACATTAACATGAAAGCTGGAAGTTTTGGGTTTCATAAAGCTGGAAGATGTTTTGCGTTTCACAAAGTGATGAGTACCAACTTTTTTGACTGACATGATTATCTCCTTAATCACCAACACAGAGTGGCATTTTATTTTGTGTTCTTGTGTTGTTTTTTTGTTTTTTTCCCCAGGGTAAAATATTAAAAGAAATGTTTGATCGTAATCATCATCAAATAGTTTGTCCTGAACAGAACTTTACCACTCTAACAGTCCTCCTTAATTTTTCTCTCATAAACCAGATGTCCTGCCTCTGCAGCCATCTTGCTCAAATCACCAGTCACATCCTGAATCCATCTTCTACATACTATACTAAAATAAACACCACCACATACACACACTCCCTGTATTTCCTTTTCCCACATTTGATTTGGTTATACTGTTGGTATCTGAGTAGAGCCGGACAAAGTCATGGTGATGAGGTTGCATGTGCCTACACTAGCTCTTTCCTTTATCATCATGTTGTATATCCCAAGACTAATTAAAACTTAATTATAAACTGTCATCTAGAGACCCTGCAGCACCAGAAGGTGGCGAGATTGTGTTTGGAGGCAGTGATCCCCAGTACTATGAAGGCAACTTCACCTATGTCCCAGTCACACGCAAGGGCTATTGGCAGTTCCAGATGGACAGGTATGGTTTATGTGATAGTTGTATTGTTTGCTCTTTTCTCCCAATGTCCATCTATTTTCTATATTTTAATTAGTTTTTTCATGTAAGAATTTTATATTCTTCTGATTTCAATTGTAAAAACATCTGTGTGTTGCTGAGGCTCGCAAGGGGAGCAAAGAATAGGAACACTGCAAGGGATGTCGTAAGAGGTAGGGGCCTAGGGAGGTTACTCTAGTAAATAAAAAGCATCGCATAAATCGGATGTGCTGGTCTTCTAGTAGGCACATAACTGGCATAACGTACAATTGCTCTTAGGCTCAGATCACATACAAATCACAAAGACTAGTTAAAAAGCAATTGATAGAGAGCGTTCAAAGAAGAAGAAGGATTTTAAAATAAATTTTACAATTATTTGGACATACTTGGTACAGGTAAGGAAGATGTAGAAAACAGTTGTAAGAACAGAAAAGATCAAGAAAAGAAGCAGAATAAGACAGAAATGATATATCGTAGTGTAACATAATGCAATTGTTGGGAAAAAACTAGATACGGAAGTAGAGACATGCTTAAATCAATCAATATGCATTTCTCATGCTTGTGCAATAGAAGATCAAATACAGTAAGCAACACAGACTTGTTGATGAAAATAAAAGACAGCTGAATATAGATTTGACATCAGACAACAGCCCTAAATAGTGGAAAACTGCCAGAACTAAAAGAAAGACTAAGTGAGATGAACACTAAAAGAATGTTGGGGCTGCAGTGGATACCATCATACTGTGGCATACCAGGAAATGAGAGCAGACAAACTAGCAAAGGAGGGAGCAACACAGGAACAAAAGAATCAAATAATCACTTTCTACGAAAATAAAACACTCATCAAGGCCATTAGAAAAGAAGACCAACAAAGAGATAATTACCATTATCGATATAGAGCAAGCAATGGCAAACTACTGAACATAATAGTGCCTAGAAAAATCACAAACAGCGTTAAAAGCTGGGGTTGATTTGCAAAGTCCGATAAAGGATATGCAACTAACTTTTTTTAGATAGAGCAAGACAGGTGATATTGTTTTGACTCAGAACTGAACACAATAGACTGAACAATCACATACACAGACTAAGACTGGTTCCATCACCTATATGTGGATAGACATCAGAACACATCCTGCAAGATTGCCACCTGATGACTCAACTGTGGATAAAACATTGGCCAACAGAGACAGACATCAACACACAAAGTTGTTTGGCAGCCTTGATGAACAAACACAACAATATACATCCAGAGAACCAGACTCATTGTGTAGACATTTAACAACAGCAAACGAGAAGATCAGAAAATAAACTTTACATTATAGTTAGACATGCACTGTACTGAAACCCACAAGGAAAGAGAAGATTGGAGATCAAGAACAATTCCAACCTCATGAACATAACTGAAGTGGGCAATCCAGTGTTCCAATAACAAACCTAAAGAAACAAAATAGCTAATACTTTTATCTACATTTGGAACATAAGGACTGTAAATCTCACTTGGCAGATTTCTCTTGTTTTGGGATTATCTTTGCAAATGAAGAAGAAAAGAGGAAACTCGTAGCAGAAGAAGTAGTCTGCTCTGTCTACAAAATTGAAAAACACTGGCATACCAAATAATTGTGGGTGTCTTTATCTTAAGCGGTAGTGTGCTCGATCACAACCCATGTGTACCTGGTTCAGACTTGCTGCGGGCAGTTTGGAAGCAAATTTGTTCCAGTGGTAACAAATGATAAAAATAGACCCCACCATTCAGAAAACAATGGCAAACCACTGAATGTATAATTGGTGCCTAGAAAATAGTGATAACTTGTTTACTGTGGTTGATGGTGATATCCTTTAAAGGATATACCCCAATTTTCATTTTCACCACATAAATGCCTTTGTCTTACCTTCTCAGCTTGACTGTTAACACCACAACATATTGTAACGGAGGCTGCACGGCAATAGCTGACACTGGTACTTCGCTGCTTGCTGGACCTAGCACTGAGATTGCAAAGCTGAATGCTCAAATTGGAGCTGTCAAATTTGTAGAGGGAGAGGTGGGTTTGATTTAACTCTTTGATTGAATATCATTCTTTGACTAGATTTATCTGGATTACATAAGATCTTTCTCATATAGCTCCACCCCATCTCAACCATAGCATAGGCCACTCGACCAAGTCATGCCAAGTTTTCCCATCTATAGCTCCCGCAGCCCTCTCAGCTACTCTGCATATCGTTAATCTCTGATTCCATATCTTTTCTCTGTGTATTTTCTGGCCTCCCCCTCTCTCACGTTCCTAGCTGTTATATTCTCCTCTGATTTTCTCAAGGCGCATCATATCCATGAACAGCACTTCATCTTCACCTCTTGGTTCATTGGGATTCGTCTTGATCTCTCTACAAGTTTCCCACCCGTGACATCACCATCCCAATCTCTCGCAGACACCAGCTGACGAACGCCTGTAGACCATTCACCATTGTGTCAGTTGTTCTCGACGCATCCGATCCTACAGCAGAACTGCCCCAACTTCTTCTTCAAATTCTCCATATCAACCACTTGTTAAGCACTCTTTGTGATTTGTATGTGATCCAAGCCTAAGAGCATTTGTATGTTGTACCAGTTATGTGCCTACAAGCAAGCCAGCACATCTGATTTCTGCAGCGCTTTTTATTTACTAGGGTAGCTTCACTGGGTCCCTACCTCTTTCGCCTCTTATGACATGCCTTGTTACTATTTGTTGCTTCCCTTGAGGACCCCAGCAACACACGGATGACTACCCCAACACTGGAGTCAACTATTTCAACCACAGCTTTATATCTGACCTCCCCAGATCTCCATAAATCTCCTAGTGCAATGAAATCTCCCCCGGCCCTGTGTATTTCCACTCTGACATCTCTCCCTGTCCACATTGCTGCACTAGCATGTTCAGCTCACAAAATCAAAACTAGATTTACATACACACAAATGTGCTATATTATTATCAATGCAAGTACAAGCAATGTTATAAGTAGAAGATTTAACATAGAGATGAACAAACAATATCCTGTCAGAGTTTACACGACGGAGAGCTAGCCAGCGATTGAGATCTATTCCGCCAACATTCTATATGAAGAGAGAACACTTGATGTGATCTGATAGTATAAGAACTTTGTAGTTAAAGTTGGTAAGAGTTCGGATAGGAGTGAAGTGTATATGATACAAACACCAAAGTTGACAAACGACATCACTGCACCAAGAACCTTATTTTTTTAAAACTGTTTTAGAACGGGACACTGCAGTCTCAGAGCACACCTCTACAGAATGGGACTCAGGGACTCGGCAGCCTGCACCTGTGGAGCACCTAAGCAGTCCCCAGAGCACATCCTGCAAGACTGCCCCAGACTGAGTAGTGTGAGAATGGAGATCTGGCCAACAGAAACAACCCTACAAGACAAACTATGGGGGTCCGGTGAAGACCTCAAGCGCACTGCCCTGTTTGTGACACATACTGGAGTAGTCGCATAGCAGAAGTTGATTGCAGAAGAAGAAGAAGGTGTTTACTTGGACGGTTTAACTATATGCTGAAGATTTTAAAGGTTGCTATGGCAATACTATCATCACGCAGTGTTCACCTCGACAAAAAAATCCCATACCTTACATGGGATTCAAACCCATGGCCTTGTGACTGAGAGATTGGTGCTCGTCTCATGCAGCCACATGCTCTTCCCAAGACTTATAACTGCTGCTAAATGTATGATTCTTTCATCCTACAGTACCTGGTAGTGTGTGCCAACATTCCAAATATGCCAAATGTGACTTTCAATATCGGAGGACAATCATTCTTGCTGACACCTCTACAATATGTTCTCAAGGTTAGTACATGTCAGTTTCATTATTCAAAGAGTAGCAGGTGACCAGGTAGTGAATATGTGATAGTCATGAAATTTTGGATAGCCTGACTTCATGGCACGGAAGAGCATCAACATCTGAGATGATAGCAAACACCAGAGACAAAGATTTGTGGAGATCCCATGATCGCCTACACCGGTACAGCACCTGATGATGATGACTATATATATATATAGGAAAAGTCTAGCACTCAGTTACTGATTTTGTATTATGTGATGTGTGTGATATCCACATCTCTTGTACTTCACATGCACTTCTAACAATATATAACACCATCATGTACAGGGTGTTCAACTTAAAAGCAGCCTGTGAATGGAGCTAATCTGGTATATGTGTATGGAAATGAGAAGGTTCAGTTATGACGTAGTATAGGTCAAGGTTGCCAGAATGAAACCAGTATGGAAGTCCAAAATCTACAATAGGACCACAAAGCTTAAACTCTATAAAAGCATTGTTTTGCTCTACGGATCGGAGTGTTGGAGGATGACCAAAGGAGATACTAGCAGGCTGTCAGTTTTCCACCACTCTTGTCTTCGCAGAATCTTGGGAATCTTTTGGCCAGTAAAAATATCCAATAACCAACTACTCCAAGATGCAAGACAAGAGGCAATGAATGACATACTCAAAAGAGAAGATGGAAATGGCTCGGACATGTTATGAGAATGAGACAAGAAATGCCTGCAAGGGTAGCCCTCACTTGGACACCAGAAGGAAAGAGAAAGAAAGGCAGACCACGGACAACATGGGGCGCATGATGGAAGAGGAACTGGACACCGCATCTCTGACGTGGGGCTCTGCGCTGAAGGTTGCACGGGAAAGGAGAGCATGGAAAGTCCTTTCTGAAGCCCCATGTGTCACTAGGCATGACGGGATTAAGTAAGTAAATAGGTCAAGGTTGTGTGACGGTGTGTAATTGTAGTGCAGGAAGGGGCGATGAACAAATGTGACGTAGGGCGAGCTAGTCAGAACCGGTTTAAGTAGTAAATAAACACAACTCAATGTGTGCCTGGCAAGTTTCGAATTGTCAATGGGGCTGCAATTATCTTGAACACCCTGTATAACACCATCATGTATCATTTATCTCATCATCATCAAGAGGCAGCTGATGTAGGACTTACTGGCCTGGATGGGCTGGCCTACTTGTAGGCGCATAACTGGCACACGGTACAATCACTCTTATGCTCAGATCACATACAAATCACACAGTGGTTAACAAGTGGTCGATGTGGAGCTTTGTAGGAAGTAGATATTTAAATATATATTTTCTTTTAGCAGCGCGGTTCTCTGTGGCTTTGGGGTTAAGTTGTTCCCTAGCGTTATGAATGTTGTGGGCTATAATCCTGATCATGCCGTTCTGTTCACAAGTGCATTTTATCCAGCGATCCCTATGATTGTTGCCAGAGCTGCGAAGATCATGCTTTGTGCAAAACTCCCTGCAGGTGGCATTCCATTTGTGTAGACAGGGGCCAAGTAATATGGGGTAAAACCTGGTGCAATGAAGTCAATTTCTCTAGACCCTTTTAGCAGTCCATGGGATTCATTGGAAAATGCTATGAATCGTGGCCTCTGATAAATATATGGCTCATGTAAAACATATGGCTCACATAAAAATTATAGGAAATATGATCACAACTGTCGTGTGATCCTTGCCTCCAATGTTGTTATATATAGGCTATTTCATTTTAGAAACAACACTAAATCAAGGTTACATTATGTTACAAGTTAAGTTTAATGTTAAGGAATATTCGTATTATTAACATTTTTCACCAATAAATAACCATGAACGCATAGAAATGAATAAAACCGCAAATAAGCTTACAGTGTTCTATCAAACATATACAAAAACCAACCCCTATCTAACAGGAATTTCCTATTTGTCCGCCAAGCTATTCGGCCTTATGTTGTTACCGGGGGTTGCGTCATGAATATAACCAATTACGTTTGTTTGTCTTACCTCCAGGTCACAGTAATGGGGCAATCTGAGTGCATCAGTGGCTTCATAGGCCTGGATGTGCCTCCACCAATGGGACCTCTATGGATCCTTGGAGATGTGTTTATCGGCCCCTACTACACTGAATTTGATATGGGCAACAACCGCATTGGATTTGCTAGAACCAAAAGTGCCTCTCCTAAAGTTAATGCTGAAACCCACATAAAGACAACTTTTAAGAGCCTCCTCCATTTGGAAATCGTTGGTTTGGGAAGAACACTTTCAAAATGGAGGTTGACATTGAGGAAGAAGTAAATGTTGCAAATTAGTTGTGGTTGGAAGCAGTTTTCCTGGCATAAACACAACAGCACTATGTGTTTTTTCTTGTTTTTGGTCCACAAAAAAAAAAAAGATTTTTAAAGAGGAGATAGTTGTTTTGTGTTCTTATCTGTTCATCAAGTTTATCAGATTGAATATCACCTGTGTTGTGTTGGTGTTTTTCTTTCTATTAGTTGTAGTCTAAATCTGATCACTAGTATGTTTTTTTTATAATTTTGTTGTTGATTCCATGCACTACTTTGCATTTCTGCCTTAGTATAACTGCATGCTTCGTCTTTAAAAAAAATTATATTTGTATGTTCATCTACGCAGTATCGGGAGTTCACATTCATTGATGTCTACTTAAGTGTACATTATATTTGAATGGTTTGTTACGAAGTGTTACTACATTTTTTTACATGTAATAACTGGTGTTAAAAATAAAATGAATCTATGTTATCTTTTGTGCCAGAATATGTTTTAAACTTTGCCAGTTTAGAAGGATATATATATGAATGAAAATCGTGGCATATCCTTCACAGGACTTAGCCATCAATAACAGTAAATAAGTCGTTGATTTTATAGGCACCACTTATACGTTCAGTAGTTTGATAGTGTGTGTGTGTATATATAGTAAATATTGAAACTCAGGCATAAACTACGAAGAGACAAAAATATTTGTCACAAGAAAATATACGGAGAAGTGGAAAACATAACAGATGACCATATCATGACAAATGATCCATATTGAGAGCTCTACAGAGCAGCACTTTATGTAATATTCACACTCTGTATTTTTTATTTATTTTTTGTCCACTATAAATTCAGGCCTCTGGTTGATTTTTACATGACTGCTTCGTTTCCTTATCACCAGTGTCCCTTGCCATTCAGGAGATCCCTACTCTGATCAGTACGATGCACGCATCAACAATTTTTTGGTTAGAGTTGTCCTCGGACCCCAGAATTTCTACAGCATATGGTCAGTACCACATCATGTTATCAACTACGCTATCAGTTACACCAGATTACTTCAAGACTGCCCCGAATATGATACACTGAGGCAAACTCACTGGCCTAACAAAACAACACTCAACATAAAACTACACGGACCTCTGTGTGAGCTACAAAAGACAGTGAAGTTCATACAAGAGACAACATTGAATATATAGACATATTTCAAGCGAACGAAAGGAAGGAAGGAAGTTACACCAGATTGTTTATAAACAGTGGACTGATTTACCATTATTTAAACAAGCTTTGAAGATAAGGATTTATGATGGGTATGACTGTGGCAGTGACAAATTAACTTGAGAAAATTGTGTTCAAAGCTGTCCAGCTTAGTAAGAGCACAGAAAAACTACTGTGGATAAAACCATTGTCATTTTATGATAAGCTCTTTCGAGATCTCTACATCTTGAAATCACAACTTACCTCTGAAGTCGGAGAAGGCTCACCTGAATGGCAAGGGACACTGATTATATGGAAAGCAAGCCTTTAAGCAAAAATCATCCAGTAGTACCAAACTGGATGCCCTGACTACGCCGTGATTCATAAGCGGGTGAACGAGAAGAAAAAGAGTCACAACTTTCTTTGAATATATTTTCAAATTGACGTTTGAGAGTGTACAACTAAGAAGGAAAACTTCATTCATATTAACCTTGATTGATATTGATCCCATTTAATAAAAAAAACTTTTGTTCATGATCCTACTTGTGCTGATCTAGTCATTAGATGTTGTTTCTGGTCAAAGATGCTCTCGTGCCTACCCAGTCTTAATTGCATATCAGAGAAACACTTGAAAGTAAGGACAACCAGTGTGATATTGATTACATGACTTTACAGTCACCTCAGCACTCGCCAGAGAAGTGCTGCAACCACATGTTTGTAGATTGTTATCATCATCGCTTTGCAAAACGTACTGTTGGTCAAAGAAACATACAGGTGTAACTGCGTATTCCTCAATATACCTCGTAATATGGATACAGATTCTCTACTACTTAAAAAAAAAATTAATTCGTTATTATGTTAAAATAATTAACTTAAGACTGAGTTTTTTAATCTGATTTTTTAAAGGTATCCTCTAGAATTCAACCTGAAAATTTAGTGATTGTACTTATGTTTTCCTAATTGACTAATACTTTCTCTGTGATTGCCATTTGTAGGTGTATAGTTTCCTTAGAAGTTTTGTTTCATGTCACCAGGGCATGTCTTCATTGTTATCTTTCTATTGAAAATGTGACTAGAGTGGATATTGATGTTGAAGGATGGGATCTCAAAGATAATATTGATTATTGCGGTTCTGAAATGGATTCCGATAGACAAGAGGTGAACAATGGACCAGGCTGATATTATAAATTCCCTAAGGGAGAGAGGACTTGTACATGATTCAAGTAATAATGGTGAATCTACAAAACTAACCAGACTGCAAGAATTCCAAGTCAAGTGTGGTGTAACTAGACAAAAACACTATGCTGGTAGACAAAGAAGAATAGTAAACCAACAAAGAAATGTGGTTGTTAGTCGCCACACACTGAGAGACATACTGAGGGCGAAATCGGAGCACTTATGGACTAATTGGTTTGACATGCAGTGATGATGATCCAACAACTAAACTAGGCAAGAGGTGTAGAGGTAGGCCTAGAGAGACATGGAGGCGAACTAGAGAAAGGGGCTTTAATGACCTGGAACACACTAAACTGACTTTCTTAAGACATATCTTGTTGGAGAAAATTGATTGATGCCTAATTTTTCAAGAGAAGACGAAATGTTGATTGTTAAAAATGGAATCTGAGTAGTGGATATTAATTCTTAAGGGGAGGAGGGATATGACTAGATATTGATGGTGATAAATGAGATCTGAGTGAGTCTTACTTTTCTGTTGATGTTTTATTGTTTGCACATGACTTTGTTTTCTAATTAGAAACGGACTTACAGAATTCTTGATTGTGTGAGATTGATATATGGTCAAGACAATTCATTGGTTTCTACAGTACATGAAATATAATATCAAAATAAATGTCAGCATGTGCACACATGATATGTTTTAATGATGAATGTGCGTTAATATGACCAAGCAAACTTGACAATTGTTATGTAATGACCATCTCACCACAAGAATACTGTCAGAAAATATTAATTTTTAATTGAACATTTAAAAAAAATTTAATTGTTTTTAATTAAGATAATAGTTTTTTTTTTATTGTTTCTTTACATATTACACCACTGTTCTTTGTTCAGTATTCCCTTTTGAATAGACTTCTTCTTTGAACGCTCCATATCAACCACTTGTTAACCACTCTTTGTGATTTGTATATGATCTGAGCCTAAGAGCGATTGTACATTGTGCCAGTTATGCACCTACAAGTAGGCCAGCACATCCGATTTTTGCTACGCTTTTTATTTACTAGGTAGTTTCCCTAAGCCTCTACCTCAGTTGCCTCTTATGACATGCTTTGTAGGCCACAGTGTTACAATTCTTTTCTCCCCTTGCTGACCCCGCCAACACACAGGCAGGGCATTCCACTAGTTAGGTTATCTTTTGTAGGGACAGTGGGTTCTGGTTTCATTATTTCTCACTGCAGCCCTCACCCAGTCAGTGGTCTACATCAGCAAGAATAATAACGTGTCTGATGGTATAATCATCAAAGAGTGATCAGAGAAGAAGAAGAATCAAAAATAATATCATATATGTAAAGTCTGGTTCTGTTACTTGATCTCTAGTGTCTTTGCTTGTTCTGCATTAAAGTGTTTGAAAATTATAATTTTCTTGAGTTTATTTTTGTAATATCTGTTTTGTCCAAATGTCTTGGAGACAACAGACTAAATGACATGTAATTGTCAAAGGGGAAAGAAGATAACACAGATTGAGTTCAGTTTTAATCGTCAGATCATCATCACAGCATATCAAACCAATTAGTCTATAGGTGCTATGATATTTTCCTCAGTGTGTGGAGACTAACAATACCAGTTTTATGTTGGTTTACTATTCTTCTTTTGCTACCAGTATAGCAATCTATAGAGGGTCTAAAGTCAAAGGATTTTCTTCATTGTACCAGTTTTATCCCATCTAGCTCGATCCCTTTCTGCAGAAATGGCACGCCACCTGCTGAGAGTACCACACACAGTACGAATTCCGTAGTTCCTGCAAAAATCCTAGGGATCTGGGAAAAATGAACTTCAGAACAGCACGGTCTGAATTCGAACCCACAACTTTTGGAACGCAAAGCACTGATGATCTATATCTTGGTTTACTATTCTACACTACATTTGATTTGATATTTTTACAGTCTTGTTAGGGTTGCAGATTCATCCCCATTCCTTGAATTGTTTACTTCCCCGCCCTTCCCCAATCTTCTTTAGGGCATTCAGAATATCAGTCTGGTCTATTGCTCATTCACTTTCCACAACCAAACATATTTTTAAAAAACAGTGCATATAAGCTATTAAAAGTTTCGGGGCACATGGGTGTTGTTGGCAATGAGAGAGCAGACAGACTGGCTGGCTCTGCCCCCATATCAGAGGGCCAGCCAATGGCCGCAGAGAAGATCTTCATCTAAACCAATCCACGTCAACTACTAGATTGCGGGAACTGAGTTTGAAGATTGGTGTGGCAAGAAAAGAACAGTACGAAAGGTATACGAGTAGGCTCATCAATCAAAATCGAACTGGTACGGCCAGTCGCTGGACGCTGTTGGAGATATTGCGAAGGAGATCGGAGCACCTATGGACATATCCGGAGTGCAATGAAGATATTTCAAACTGAAACTCTTAAAATCGCCTGTGTGTTGCCAGGGCTCACAAGGGAAGCAAAGAATAATAACACTGCAACCTACAAGGCATGTCATAAGAGGCGACTGAGATAGGGGCCTAGGAAAGCTACCATAGTAAATAAGAAGCATAGTAGAAATCGGATGTGCTGGCCTACTTGTAGGCGCATACCTGGCACAATCTTAGGCTTAGATCACATACAAATCACAAAGAGTGGTTAAACCAGTGGAGCATTTGTCGAAGAAGAAGATAAACTCTTAAAATGGATTGTCATTATTTTCAAAATTGCACCATTTATAAAACAAATAGAAGACTGGCACAACAGATTCTGTGTTCTTTAGGTATTTACCCTTTGACAGCAAAATCGACAAAGCCAGTTAGAGGGTGTAAAGTTGATGCAGAAGCTATCGATAGCCACATGGGTCTGGAAAATACAATGGACTGACAGACCTGAACACTGGGGGAAAAAAGTAGAACCAAGCACATGTTGCAGACCAGCGCAATATATGTTAGTGAATGGAAGTGCAAGAGAAAAGCAAAAAAAAAAACATGTGAGCACGCGAAAAGATAGACTACAAAATGAGGACATCAGAAGCAGAGTGGGCATAACTTCATGCACCGAATATATAAACTCTGATTTGATGAGATTGGAATACAACCAATAACAGCATTCAATAAAAAGAGATCAGGTACTAGAGCGAAAGGAAGACCAAGAAAAAGATGGATAGACAAGACCAGACTAAATAAACACGGATATAACACAACACGGGTATCCATATGGCCATGGAACACAAATTAAAGCCCAACTCCTATGCCCTAACGACAAGAGTGAACAACAAAGTCCATCATCCACCTGGGGAAAAACAATAAAAAATGTGAATAATTTGTAACATCTCGGTTCACTGCTAACAAAAGATGGAAGTGAGATGATGGAAATTAAACGGAGAACAAACATGACCTTACAAAATGAAACAACTAAATACAGCATGGAATGGAACTGATAGGAAAACAAAGATCAGAATACTAAGAGCATGCTTATTCCCAGTTGCAACGTATAGCTGTGAAGCATGAACATTTAATAAGGCAGTGGAAAAACGTATGTGCTTTTGAATATAAGCGTTACAGAAGAGTCCTCCGTGTATCATGGACAGAGAAGAGAACAAATAAATCTATCCAAAAAGAAGAGTCCTCCGTGTATCATGGACAGAGAAGAGAACAAATAGATTTATCCAAAAAGAACTGGAAATTAAAGAAAACTGGCTAATGTTACAAATAGCAATTGAAAATTGAAGTATTTTGGACATATCAGGAAACAGGAATGTTTGAAGCAGACCATTATAGTAGGAAGCATGCTTGCAAAGAGGAAAACCACGGAGAAGATTGACTCAGGATAAATGATGATTTGAGCATGACGACTGCAGAGACGGAACAACTAGTCTATGAGAAAGAGAAATTCCGAAGGACTGTTAGGGTGGCACAGTTCTGTTCAGAACCAGCTAATTAATGATGGTGGGTAATGCGCACAAAAACTTATATTTACAGCAATGTTGTTAGCATAGAGCTGAGTTATGCCCTTATCAGAGTTTTCCTCACTTTCATTCGTTTAAAATACAGTGTTGTTTTTGTATAAAGTTCACTGTCATTTGTGTCCTGCGCAGAGGTCCGTGTTTTAATAAAGATTTAATCAAGCCTCTCTGGCGCTTATTGATCTCCACAGACGATATTCACTCAAGACTGCGACCTGTCATTTCTGCATTTCGAAGCATCGACTGAGAGTCAGACATAACAACGCCCCGCCCCACCCCCTCCACCACTGGAAGACAACAGTAACAGCCGCAACCTCCATCCTCTTACTTGAAGTAGTTACATCACCATCCGGTTAGACTGTAAGGGTCGTTTTTCTTTGACCAACATGATACACTGGACCGTTGGTCTAGAGTCTAGACCATTGCCACGAACATAATTGCATAGTAGCTGTGGTCTAGGTGATTGAAAGGACCATCATCATTGCACTTCGGTAAGTAAATATGTGGGATCCAATATCTTTCTTACACGTGAAGATCTCAGCTGCAGTGCACGAACTCCGTAGCACCGGCGAGAGTTCTGATGTAATTTTGAAGATGAAGATATTTTGTAGGCATATTATTTGCAATCTTTTTTTCTTGCTAATGAATTTTACACGGGCAGCGGCTTTCCAACATGCTCTTCTCGATTTGTTGAACTGCCAAGGGTTCTTTTACGTGCTCAAACTGAATATGGGACCAACGTTTTATCGTCCGTCTCCGATAGGACTAGGAACTCGATCTTACCTACACTAAGATCAGGGATCTCTGAAACAATATCCCGATGGCTTCAGGAGGGAACGAATCGAGTACCTTTGGCACTAGAGTCGAGCACCTAACCTCTACGCTACAGAGAACCCCGATGTCTCTAGGTGTCGACCTGGGAAATATCGTACTCGCAGACACTATGAATTGTTCATTTTTAATTAATCATATCATATACTGCAAGTTATATAGTATTAAAACTAAATTACGAATGTTCAATTCAAATGTTGTATCAATCCTAACATATGCCAGCGAGAGTTGTATCAATCTTAACATATGCTAGCGAGAGTTGGAAAATGACTAAAGATATAGAAAGCAAGTTGAATGCATTTGAAAATAGATGTCTGCGAAAAATAATGAATATAAAATGGAACGAATTCAGGAGAAGTGATGAAATCAGAGACATGTCTGGTCAACCACTAGTGACAACTATTATAAGAAAGAGAAGATGGAGATATGTTGGGCACACCTTGAGGAGAAATGATCAAAGAATATCAAAGCATGCATTGAAGTGGGATGCAAAGGGTTCAAGAAAGAGAGGTCGATCTAAGGAGACCCTGAAGCGAACTTTGCTGAGAGAGGCAGGTAATATCGGTCTCAGTTCCATGGAGGAGATTGAGCGAGTTGCCCAGGATAGAGCGGTATGGAGAAATTACTTGCAGGCCCTATGTAACGTATAACGGTACGAGAGGAATTATTATTATTATTATTATATACTGTGCGCAACTGCTCTTAACCTACTGTCTCGTCTCATTGGTAGCTTCACTGTTAGATCCCTATTCAATTTGCTAGACTATATAGATGTAGTCTGTTTTCAGGACCAACACACGAGGAGTTAGAGTACGATATTGGCCAGTGCCGGATCACTGACCACGGGACTAAAGTAACATATTTTCAGTGCATCTGTCATCCCAAATATTACCAGTCAAAACGGTCATTTTAGTTACGGGTGATGGAGGGGGGATAGCACATAAATTTTGATTTTAAAATCTTCTTCTTCGAACTCTTTAAATCTACCACTTATTAACAACTGTGTGAATTGTATGTGATCAGAGCCTAAGAGCGATTGTACGTTGTACCAGTTGTGCGTCTACAAGTAGTCCAGCCAGCACATCCGATTTCTGCGATGCTTTTTATTTACTAGGGTAGGTTCCCTATGTCCTACACCAGTCGCCTCTTACGACATGCCTCGTAGTGGTCATATTCTTTGCTTCCCCTGCGTGCCCCGTCACCACACGGGCGGATTTTATAATGAATTTAATTAACGTTCCTGTATGTAAAATGCCATATTTAGCAGGTATTTTTTACGCAGTATATATTTCATTATACACCGCAAAGGACGCTATAAAAATTTGGAACATTTCCGTTGTAGCTAAATGAATCTCTCGGTCCCAGTCCTCATTGTTTTTTAGTTATGAAATTGAATCATTTTTAAACCTGATACACGATGCCCAAGTAAGTATACTTTTAGTGTCTACTTTGTAGATTTGACATATTAGTACGACCACTACTGTTTACAGTATTTAACAACGTATACTCGCACAACATAGCGTCTCAATTGTGACTTGTCAAATACAGACAGACAGTGAGACTACTGAGACACTACTCACACACTGAGACAGAGAAGAGTCAGTCCTGAGGAGTCCAGTCCCCGAGTGACAGTCCGACTTATCTGACTACCCCATTTCTTGCCTTTCATTTTGATTGACGATAGCCCCGGTAGCAGGGAGGTATGGTATTAAAATGAACATATGAAGTTCGGGCGAGAATACTAATAGGGATTGTCAAGAACATAATTAACAACATGAACACTACAGTGAGTTAACTTGAGTATGTTGTTAATAATATGTATGTTTTTAACTGTTAAGCAAAAGAAAAGCCAGGTTTCAAGTTTGGGTTTAGGAGAAGTAAAGAGCTGCACAGACGTAATATTTACAATTAACACTAGATAGATCTGCGAACAAACAATTGAATACAATCAAAGTAAAAAACTGATATTCATAGACCAAGAAAAGGCATTTGAATTTGGTAGAGTAAACAGATGCAAATTATTTAAGATCCTTTAAAAATATTGCGTCCAGGGACAACGTCAACTATTAGGTAACAATCGGCAACATCATTCATAGCCTTATAATAATCTTATATCAAGGTAGCCAGAGTACAGTAACTTCAAGATGTACTGAGTAAGAACAACAGAAGGAATGACAGACTGGTTCTCAATTACATCAGGTGTCAGACAAGGTTTTGTCCTCTCACTACTACTCTTTATTGCATATATTCATGAAATAACATGATGAAATACATGAACTGTTTTTTGCATCTGACTGATACACCAAAATGAACAAAATCTACAACATATTGACACCCTGAATCAAAATTGTATAACTCGTGATGTGAAAATCAATAACACTACAATCGAAATAATGAATATGGGAAGAAAACATAAACTACACGTCAATGGCATAACAATCAACCAAGTCCAAGAATTCAAATACTTAGCGCCCGAGTGGTTACCGGGGCCCAAATTGGGGTGTAAAGAATAGAAACACTGTTACCTGCCATGCATGTCGTAAGAGGCGACTAAGGAGGTTTGACTGAAATCGGATGCGTTTAGGTGCCTACCAAACCAATGTGCAATGTATACACGTTCTTGGCAAAGATCAAACATATCACAAAGAGGGATTAAAAGTGGTTGTAAAGAACGAACGCAAAGAAGATGAAGAAATACTTAGGAAGCATATTCACAGAAGACTAGACAGAGATAGAGGCTAGAGTGCAAAAAGTAAATGCTGTAACCTACCAGCTAGCCCCATTGTTACGGCATCCAAAAATCTCACTGACAGCTAGACAACATATGATCAACAGCATTTTCATACCTACTTTGTGTTACCAGAGCCAAACATGGACAATGAGCAAAGCGCAGTGACAAAAAATAACTACATGTGAAATGCAGTTCCTGTGAAAAGTTACCAACAGCAGAAAAGACAGAGTTGGCACAGAACCTTGCTTGAATTACATTGAGAAACAAAGAATGAAGTGGTTTGGCCATTTAATAAGAATGCGCCCAAACTCCACAGTATACAGAGTCGTCTACAACAGAACATCGGGAAAGTAGAAGAGAGGAAGATCACAAAAAAAGATGGTTGGATGGCATAGCATAATCCTGTCAAAGAGCAAAAATAACAATCACCAAACAATCAAAACAGCGCAAGACAGAAAACCACGGCATTGGGCAACAACCTGGTAGCAGTGTGAGGAAAAAAGAAAAGTGTATTAACATCCCAACGGGGACTGCCTAGAGTAGTTGATAGTAGCTCGGCCTGCTAGCAGTGAGATGCCTCATAGCTCGGGTTCGAACCTACTGTCCGGCATTTGTTCGAGTCCCTGGTCTTACTCAGGACGATAACGTGAGTACCTCTGAAGTCGGAGAAAATCTGCCTGTATGGCGAGGGAATACTAATTACGAGTACAATGTGCACGCTGCTGCCATTGTAAGAAATTGGAAAACGGATTTTCACGCAAAATCAGTTTCAGAGATGAAACTTCGTCTGAGTTGAAAGCGGACGAAAAAAAAAAAAAAAAAAACATCCCAACAAATAACACATGCTAAAAAGATAAGACTTATCAAGTGCTACATATATTCATCATGAAATTCATAATTGTTATTAAATATTTTGTTGTATGGATCAGAAACGTGTAAGTGTACTATTAAATAAACTAAATGAACAACCATGAATAAACATGAAAAAACCAGAGATAACTCTGATAATTAGTTGAGTGAGATGAGAAGAATTGAAACTTGTGAAATGTTGATATACTGAAGAATATGACGAGTGTCAAGGAAAGATAAAAAAAAACCTGATAAACGAGTACTTCAACAACTACAAGTGTGAAAAGAGAACTGCTCAAAGAGATAGAAATTGGCAACAGAGATAGTCTGGTCATATTAATATTTAATCATTAACTTTTAAGTCACCTAACCAACCTTTGCAAGAACCTTTATACAAACAACCAATATACGATTAGAACAAACACAGGACTATCAGAAAAGTTTCACGTATGGTCAGGAGTAAGACAAGGTTGCGTACTATCCCCGCTGATGTTCTTCACATATATTGACCACATCTGTAAAATAGCTAACACCGGTGAAGGAAACAACCTCGGAGAACTCTTAAACGAATTTCTTTTTGATTTTGATATGATCAGGCAATCACATCAACAACAGAAGAACAGCTACAACACATTAACAGACTCCAGTTAGCATGTAACGAATACAACATGAGAATAAACATTGACAAACAGAAGTAATGACATTCGCCAGAGAGGAAAGCACTACCAATATCGACAATCGCCCACTAAAACAAGTAAAAGACTCACATACCTGAGGACATTTTTCAGCAAATAGAAGAATAACTAATGAAGAAATTCAACACAGATGCAACAAAGCAAATCAAATGATAGGACAAATGGCGCAATTTTAAAATGCAAACATGTCACAATGAACACAAAATGAACAATGTTCAACACAATCTTTCTCCCCACACTATGCTACCAGTGCCAAACCCAGACACTGACAACAAATGATAGAAGAAAACTAGTCACGGTAGAGATGAAGTGTCTACGCAGAATACTGGGTGTAACAAGAAGAGACCTGTTGAGAAATGAAGACATCAGGAAAAAGTTGGGTACAACATCAGTTCGACCACTTAAGCAGATTACCAACAGACAGTGCACCTCAAAGAGCAATGCTGCTCCGATACAATGGGTACAAAGCAAAAGGCCGGCCACGCAAAAGATGGACCTCAGAGATAACAGAGGCAACGAAAGACACTATCTACGAAGCGCATACAAGGGCCCATTTTAAAAATCTCTTCTTGACCTGACGTGTGAGGCAAACAGGATTCGAGAAAAGAAAGAAAGAACTTTTAAGTCTGTTGAGTTCTGACTGTGTTAGTGTTGAAAACTTCTTGCAAGGGAAGGTAGTATGCTTCAGTAGTAGAACAAGGGGAAGACAAAGATTCAACTGGGAGGGAAACATCAGAAGGTTGACAGTTAAAACTTAAAATCCAGCAGAGTGTACTGTCAGGGCAAAAGACAAAACTTGTTCAATAACCGTTTGCTTTACATTCTGAAGATCATGAGTTGAAATGCAGAATGCTTTTCTTTATCAGTTCAAGGGTGCATATTTTCTGAAGATCCCTAGGATTGTTGCTGGAGCTATGAAGTTTGTGTTTTGTGCAGTACTCTCTGCAGGTGGTAGCAATTTCTGTGAAGAGGGATCAAACCACATGTAGAAACATGGTGCAATACTTTTACCCGTTAAAACCCTTTTTTTTTAAAAATTAATGTTTGCGCTCCACTCTTGTTATGTAGCCTAAAAAATATAAACTGTACGCTTTATGATGATTAATGGGGGAAGCAAATTTTCATTGACTGCTGTCTTTTGGGGTAGCGGTAGGGACAATAACTATCAGTTATGAAGGACAGAGTTTGAAGCTGAGCCCAAGCCATGCTTAAGACTAAGTTTGAGGTAAAGAGAAAGACACAAGATTGAATTGAATGAAAATGTTTTGTCTCGCTGTACGTCCTTAGACGCACTGAGGACTGGTGATGATAATTTAATGTTACATTTGATTCACTATGTTTCACATTTCTATTGTTAGATTAAACAGTTTTATTTTATCGAAATTGTTATCAACAACTTTACTGTACTGATTTGTTATGTTTTTTTCTCTCTTCTAACAGATACTATTGTGACTACTGTGACACATACTTAACTCATGATTCTGTAAGTCTCATTATTTTGTAGTAAATTGTTCTGTTTGATTGTTCTTTTTAT
This sequence comes from Arion vulgaris, assembly GCA_020796225.1. Lineage (NCBI taxonomy): Eukaryota > Metazoa > Mollusca > Gastropoda > Stylommatophora > Arionidae > Arion > Arion vulgaris. The sequence goes on from CM036764.1 coordinate 38,355,147, forward strand.
ACCAATAATTTCCATGAAATATTGTCTGTTGTCTGTACCTGAAATGTTGTTTATTGTATGAACTTCACTGTTCTCTTGTAGTTCACACAAGGATTCATGTTTGATTGTTCTTCTTGACGCTCTATATCGACCACTTGTTAAACCACTCTTTGTAATTGTATGTGATCTGAGCCTAAGATTGATTATATGTTGTGCCAATTATGCGTCTGCTAGTAAACCAGTACCTGATATTTTTGCTACGCTTTTTATTTACTAGGGTCGCCTGTGTAGTGCGTGGGCCCGCAAGGGAAACAAATAATAGTAACACTGCGACCTACAATGCGTGTTGTAAGAGGCTACTGATGTAGGACCTAGGGAAGCTTTTCTAGTAAATAAAAATGCAGAAATCGGATGTGCTGGCCTACTTGTAGGCGCATAACTGGTACAACGTACAATCACTCTTAAGCGCAGATCACATACAAATCACAAAGAGTGGTTAACAAGTGGTTGATATGGAGCGTTCAAAGAGGAAGAACAAGATTGGTCTTAGAGAGGTCTTCAGAGTTGACTCATGCCAATTTCTTATTTATAATTGCATATATTTCCTTATCTGACTTTTGTATATTTCCAATAGCCATCAGTTCGCAAAACACATTGCAGTGGACGCAAGCACAAGGAAAATGTACGGTTATACTATCAGAAGTGGCTAGAAGAGCAAGTACAAAAGCTTGTGGATGATACAAGTAAGCATTATGACAGATGATTGTGAAAAATGGTTTTGTTCCAGAGCTTTTGATAATGTGATTTTGTTGCACTTTTGAAAATTTATCAATAATTATCTTCTTTTTTTTAAATTAAAAATATTAGACTCGAAAATCTTCTGCAATCAACTTTTGCTATGTGACTACTCTGGTATGTGTCATAAACAGGGCGGTGCACTTGAGGTCTTACTTCTCATTCACTGTTGTTCAATGTCTACATAAGGAGTTTAGTTTTCTGGTTGTATGTTGTGTTTGTTAGTTCATCAAGACTTCCAAATAGCTTTACATGGATGTTCATCTATGGTGGCCAGTGTTATTTCTATAGTTAAGTCATCAGGTGACAATCTTGCAGGATGTGTTCGACTGTCTGTGCTTTTCATCCACACGCTTGTGGTGGATGGAGCTTGTCTTAGTCTGGGTAGGGGACAGTTCAGTAATTTGTGTCCAGTTCTGAGCCGAAACAATTTCACCGTCTAGCTCTCTCTAGACAGTGGTAATTATCTCTTTGTTTGTCTTGTTTTCTAATGATCTGTGGAGATATCCTCAAGTATCAAGCAAATGATGTAACTAGATAGTGCTTGACTGGAACCTACAAAGGAAATAAAGAGTGTAGAGCCTGAAAAATGCTTAGCTAAGAATGGTTTTAAAGGAAACCAGACTAATCAATACCCCTTGGGAAATTTATGAATCAAAACAAACACAAAGCTGAGAATCTTTCAATCAAATGTGAGTTAGTGCTGTTCTATGGCTCAGAAACATGGAAGAAATCACTAGAAAACGACAGATCTTCATAAATGGATGCTTACATAGAATAGAGGGACTGAGATGGTATGATAAGATTACAAATGACGAACTCAGAGAAAGAACTAAGCAGATACCAGTGGAGAAACAGCTAAGGAAGAGACGCTGGCGATGGATAGGACACACATTGAGAAGACCGACCGGAAGCATTGCAAGACAGGCAATGTTTTGAAACCCACAGGGAAAGGAGATGGAGGCCTAGACATACCTGGAGAAAAGAGCTGGAGACTGATATGAAAAGGATAGGTAAAACATGGAAAGAATTGGAAGGGAAGGCAGGAGAGAGGAAGAGCTGGAAGTAGTTTGTTGAAGACATGTGCTCCGTTGAGAGTTGAAAAGTGAAGAAGAATTATGAATATTGCTTAAAATATAAGTTGGTAGCAGTTGACAGCTGCAGTTACATGTTCCACAGGGAACACAAGATTTGATGTAGATCTCTTATAATTTTAAGAATATAACATTAATATTTTATCTGGGAATTTTCCACAGCTGCTGCATTTCAGGCTGGGAAGATCAACACAAACCCATTCACTGGTGGTCCAGGTGCACCAGTTCCTGGAAATGCCATGATTCCTCCTCCAGGTGCTCGTAAGTATTTGTCATTGTCATCTAACAGTGATTCCCAAACTGTTTACAAGGCTTCACACTCTATGAAACTTGAGTGAACTTGTCACACATATCTCAATATTTAAAAAAAATATTACTAGTGCTGTGCTTGTTAATTAAAATCAGACCATAACAATTATACAATTTATTGACAAATCTTTGTTTTCCTTTATGTGTGTTTCATGACTAGGTAGGTGGATCGTTATTCAAAAATTACTCTGATAATTGCTTGTTTTATTGTGAGACTTGTAATGAGATGACTAGGTAGGTGGATCGTTATTCAAAAATTACTCTGGTAATTGCTTGTTTTATTGTGAGACTTGTAATGAGATGACTAGGTAGGTGGGTCGTTATTCAAAAATTACTCTGATAATTGCTTGTTTTATTGTGAGACTTGTAATGAGATGACTAGGGAGGTGTGTCGTTATTCAAAAATTACTTTGATAATTGCTTGTTTTATTGTGAGACTTGTAATGAGATGACTAGGTAGGTGGGTCGTTATTCAAAAGGTACTCTGAACTACTGTGTAATTGCTCTGCTGCTGGCACATTTAGCTTACTAAATGGGACTAGGCACATATGGAGATATTATGAGTGCAGAGAGATAAATGTGAACCATGGGACTGAGCACACATGGAGATACTATGAGTGCAGAGAGATAAATGTGAACCATGGGACTGGGCACATATGGAGATACTATGAGTGCAGAGAGATAAATGGGACTGGGCACATATGGAGATACTATGAGTGCAGAGAGTTAAATGTGAACCATGGGACTGGGCACATATGGAGATACTATGAGTGCAGAGAGATAAATGTGAACCATGGGACTGGGCACACATGGAGATACTATGAGTGCAGAGAGATAAATGTGAACCAATCTTTATACTAAGAAGTTACATGCATTCACACATATTCATAATCTGTGTATATGTACCATTATTTATATAAAGATTATGATAATATTTTTCCTTCTTCAGCCAACATTTCTAAGCCTATCATTGGTGGACCTGGGTTACCGGGACAGATGGGACTCATTCGCGGCCCCATGCCAGGACCTGGTGGCCAAGGTGGGCCTATGATGCCAATGATGGGTCCTGGACCAATGGGACCAATGATGCCAGGTTTGTTTACCAACACATGCATGCATGTGTCCTATTTAGTGTTGGGATAACTTATTTAGTACTGTTTGCTAGCAGTAATATGTCTGTTAAACTGACAATATAAACAGTTTAGTTACATCTTCATCTTTTTTCTCTGATCTTGATTCTCACCCTTGAGTTTGTTTCCATAAGGATATATTTTTTTATTGAATGGGTTGTCCACCCCTTGTCCAAACCCCATCCTGGAAGACTGGGTGCTAGTTTAGTCCATCTCCTCTTCTCATGGTCTGGTAAAACCTTGGAAGGTTTTGAGTAGTCCGCAGCATGTGAAATACACAGAAATGTGAAACCTCTTGGACTGTGAAAGATAAAGTTGCAATTGAAGTATATAAATGTGGTAAAAGAATGAAGTCAAATCACCTCAGTAGACATCTTGTTGGAAATTAGCAACAGAAACATAGAATTAAATCAAAAGACAGATAACACCTTCCAGAAGCAAGAAACTGCATAGAATAGTAAGAAACTTATCTCTCCATACACTTCTGAAGACTCAAGATATTCAAACAAAATTAATAGATGAAACTAAATGCCCCATCCCATTCAACCTTATGAGACACCCTCAGAGAACCATTAATGGTTAACCACAAGAAGATATATATATATATCTTATCTGTTTTATTATATTAACTCTTTCCACGCTTTAAGCCGCACACTGCGCCATAGAGTTGCTTCCCTTATAAGAAGTCTTTCTAGTTTTATTTCTACTGTTTTACTTATACTACTTTTTAACCTTGTTATTCTATTGGGTTGTCCAGTTTTCTTCAATTTAGTATATAATAATATATATGTGTTTATTTATTGACGAGTAGTTGGGATCGTAATTTCTTTTTAAATTATCTTATTTTACTTCCCTTGAATTAACTGCTTAAAAATTGAGGAAATAAATGGGCGTGGAAAGAGTTAAAATATGTTGACAATTATACAAGAATTGTAACATAGATTAGAATAGTGGGGCTTAAATGCTTGTAAACACCAAATGAATTCGTCAGTTTTGGCTAATGAAGGCAGTGCCAAAGAGCAAATTTACCAACCCATGTCTTTTCAAGAGGTCAAAACCCTCATGCAGAGAATATCTGCAGTAGACTGGAAAATGAACACTGGATATGATTATGGAAAAGGCTTCCTCAAATACCTGAACAGATCAGGTCATATTTTGCCTACATACCGGACACCGCAGACACTTATATAGACTTGGTATAAGTCAAACAGCTCTATGTCAGTGTCATCAAGCGGAACAGACACCGGAGCATGTCCTGCAAAAATGTTCTCTCTCGACAGAAAACTACACAGACCTCTGTGTGAGCTACAAAAGACAGTGAAGTTCATACAAGAGACAACATTGAATATATAGACATATTTCAAGCAAACGAAAGGAGGAGGACTGTTCTCTCCTGGGTGAGCTGAGATGCAACATGTGGCCAACCTTGTCAACCTAAAAACTGAGCTTTGGGGAAATCGGACACACCTGAAGCTGACTGCCCAGTTTGTGGCCCACAGTAAACTAAGCGCATGACCAGATATCACTGAAGGAAAGTCGTTAGAGATTTTTGCATTATTTATTCTTTCTATTCTCCAATAATGTAAAATGTGTGCACTTCACTGTCATAACAGTTTTCAATTATTTTGCTTGCAGGAATGAGACCTATGGGTCCTCCTATGGGTGGACCGCCAATGAGAATGATGCCAATGGGTCCAATGCGACCAATGATTCAGAAATAATTGCATCATTTATGTGTGTATGTCATGTTGATTCATTTTGTAAAATGCATCGTTTATTTCTAATGTTTTCTGTATTAAATGTCTATTAATTTCTATCATAGTGTTTTGTTTTTATATTTGACACAAATTTGGTTTATGCAAGTGGTGATAGTCTTCTTCTTTGTTCACTGTACATCAACCAGTCTTTGTAGGTGAATTGTGCCTTAGAGCGTCACGCTCTAGTAGACCAGCACATCTGGTTTATGCATGTTTTTTTAATTTTGGTGCTAACATTGGGCAAAAAAAACTGACATAGAAGAGTTCATCTCCCCAGGTGAGCCAGAGTTTCCTGGTTTACATCACTGGGAGGTGGGGGTCGGTTTGTGTGATTTACAGGTCGACAACAGGCTGCTAATTTTCACTTTCAGACTTTCTTAAGGAAGATTAGCAGACCCGAACTCTGCTGGATCCTGAGCCAGGCACAAAATACAACTTGTAGACCTATCATAAATAGTTTTTGTCCTCGGCTCGTTTATTTAACATCACCATTATGTGTCATACTAGCGGTCAGAGCGACTATAAAAGTTGCATTGCTTTATTAACGTTTAAACCAGGTGAGGGTAGTCAATGGGCCTCACACCATTGGTAAGCTATGCCCCATTTACTTGTGTATGTGATGACTGGATCCAGAGGACTTCATGGATGAGGCCACTAGCTGCCTATCACAGCGGTGTGGACTGCGTAGAGCATGGTGAGGCACGTAGAAAGTCCTTGTCATCCACTATATCTGGTACTATCTCCAGCCGCCTCAACTTGTCTTACCCCTGGATACAGATAGTCCGTGATTCGAGAATGAGATTGACGAATAGCGCAACTTTTCCTGGCTTAAATCCACAAGCTACAGTTTCAGACAACTACAAATCACACAATATATATAGCATTGTGTTCTGGGATTGGACTCTACAGTCACCTCCGCACACACCAGAGAGGTGCCACAACACATCTGTTTTCATCATTCCTTGTGGTGAATGGCTATTATTAGCAGAGTGAAGACATCAGGAAAAAATTGGGTACAACATCAGTAATGAACTTAATCAAGAAAACAAATTAAATGGTTCGGCCAGATTACCAATCGACAGGGCATCTCAAAGAGCAATGCTTTTCAAATATGTGGTTACAAAGCAAAAGGGGGAGCACAGAAATAACAGAGGCAACGAGAGCCGGTTCTATAACTCTCTTCTTATACTGTCTCTGTGATGAAGTCCAGGATTAGGAAGGAAAAGAAAGAAAGGACGCTAGGTGTCAAAATGTTGACACTTTTCCGTGTCGTGAAGATGGCCATCCAAACTTTATTTTCTCAACATTTATCTTGAACCTAATTCTTCTTCTTTGAACGCTCCGTACAACCACTTGTTAAACCACTTTATGTAATTTGTATGCGATCTGAGGCTAAGAGCGTTTGTACTTTGTGTCAGTTATGCGCCTATAAGTAGGTCAGCACATCAGATTTCTGCGACGCTTTTTATTTACTAGGGTAGCTTCCTAGGCCCATACCACAGTCGCCTCTTGCGACATGCCTTGTATGTTGCAGTGTAACTATTCTGTGCTCCACTTGAGGGACCAGGCAACACACAGATGTTGTACCTAATTGATTTTAGTGATTGTCATTGTGTGCTATTAAACTTTTATTCTCATGTTATGTCTGAAAAATAATAATTTTCTCTTTCTTCTTCTTCTTTGCGTTCGTTCTTTACGACCAATTTTAATCACTCTTTGTGATATGTTTGATCTTTGCCAAGAACGTGTATACGTTGCACATTGGTTTGGTAGGCCCCTAAACGCATAGACTTCTACACGATTAGGACACGTGCATCCGATTTCAGCTACACCTCCTTAGTCGCCTCTTACGACATGCGTGGCAGGTAACAGTGGTTCTATTCTTTGGGCCCTGGTAACCACTCGGGCGTCTCTTTCTTCAGTTGAGTTTCCGTAAGCCTTGACCTCTTTCAGCACATATTAACATTAGTTATTTGAGCAGTCTATGGGATTTCCATCATTCTGCAACCAAACCAGTTTTGTAACCTCTTTATTTAAAATATCACACAAAAAACATCACAACACATAATCTCTGACTATGACAGTGGTATCTTGAATGTGAAAACATTCTTGTGTCACACCAGGCAGTGCTACTCTACTGAAGACCAAGCAACGTACCTTTTTCAGATTGAGGATGTGTTCCAAGATAAGAAACTGGTACTAGCAACATGGATAGCCTAAGGAAAGCTTTTGACAAGGTTGGGAAAGGACTGCTGAAGAAACAGAAATTGTAGAATAAATGGTAGGATGTACGGATAAAGACATACTTACATAACAGAAAACTACGTGGATCTCTGTGTGAGCTACAAGAAACAGTGAAATTTATACAAGAGACAACAGCCAACGTGTTCATAGCGTGTTGGACGACAGTAACAAGTCCCCTGTGAGTGCAAATCAATTCCGCGGACTGGTAGAAAAGCCACAAGTTCTCCAGATTGACGGTGTTCGTGGCACCGAAGGGTTACGATGTCCATAGCACCGAGCCGAAGAGCTGAAACGCTCAAGTGCTTCTGGATCGAAGAAAAAAATACAAGAGACAACATTGAATATATAGACAATATTTCAAGCGAACAAAAGGAAAAACGGACTACACAGACCCCTGTGTGAGCTACAAAAGACAGTGTTTATACAAGAGACAACATTGAATATATAGACAATATTTCAAGCGAATAAAAGGAAGAATCACAACACATGTGTTGTTAGATAACATTTTTTTTATTCATGAACAAATGCTAACATCAAAGCAACATGTTCATCATCATCAGGTGCCGTTTTAACTGAAGGGAGATTACAGAGAGTAAAGTCAAAATACAATAAATATATCACAGTAACCTCCCTTGCATCCGCTTTTTCGTTCATGACACTGCTACCGGGGTTGCAGTCCATTCCAATGTCTGCACCCATTGTGGTTCGAATCCTGTGTTTAATCATTTGTTTTTTCCGGAAGCTCCTAATACTTGTTCAGTGTCTATTTATTTATCATATTCATTGACTCCTGGGGTTCTTAAACTCCTTATTCCAGTGTTGTGGTCTTCTCTATTTGTCTTGATCTAGAATATCTTGTGTAACAGATTTCTCCATCTTTTGGCATGACATATCTATCTTTTCCTTTCTCTTCAATGATATATCTATATTTTCCTTTCTCTTCAATGATATATCTATCTTTTTCTTTCTCTTCAATGATATATCTATATTTTCCTTTCTCTTCAATGATATATCTAGCTTTTCCTTTCTCTTCAATGATATATCTGTCTTTTCCTTTCTCTTCAATGATATATCTATCTTTTCCTTTCTCTTCAATGATATATCTATATTTTCCTTTCTCTTCAATGATATATATGTCTTTTCCTTTCTCTACAATGATATATATATCTTTTCCTTTCTCTTCAATGATATATCTGTCTTTTCCTTTCAATGATATATATATCTTTTTCTTTCTCTTCAATGATATATCTATCTTTTCCTTTCTCTTCATCTCTCCTTTCGCCCTGAAGTTCTACTGTAGAAAGCTTAAGGACAGTTTAGTCTGACTGCATTCTTACTTGGGTGGTCAAACCATTTCATATTTTTTCCAGAGATCCCTGATCTCAGTGTAGGTGAGATGGAGTTCCTAGTCCTATCGGAGACGGATGATAAAACTTAGGTTCTGTGTTCAAGTTGAGTACGTAAAAGAACCATTGGCAGTTCAAAATTTGGAAGAACAGGTTAGAAAGCTGCTGTCCTGACAAAAATCATTAGAAACATTTCAGAAATATTCCTACAAAATATTTTCACCATCTTCTAAATTACAACGGGGACCCTTGCCGGTGCTGCGGAGTTCGTGCACTGCCGCTGAGATCTTCCTGTGTAAAAAGAGATTGGAGCACACATGGCTACTCACAGAAGTGCATAATGGTTGTTCACCTTCCCATCACTAAGTGATGCCTACTTCTCACACCTCTGTCTTGCTGTCAGTGTTAGGATGTTAAGAACATGGACAAAACGACTCCATTACCTCACCGAATACACAACATGCCAGCACTAACACTAACAGGTGTGGATATCCAGCAATTTAAATGGGATATATACGCATCATACATATAGTGTGACTATGCTCATTATATCTTACATAGACTACTGAGCATGAGGAGCTTGTTGTAGCAGTAAAACTATCCGATACAAACACACTGTTAGAGACAGTTGATTCATCAAGATAGAATAGGTGTGCTTAGTCGTTATACGCTGCAAAGATTTTGGGGAAGAAAGAGATCGCAGCCATGATGACCCTCAGTAAACTGGGACGCATCTTCTGTCGTTGTTAACTGGTATCTCTCCTATCAATCTTGCTTGCTTTCACAGTGTGATTTAACAGTGCTGTGACATACCAGCTGGTGTTGACAATCTTAAGACTTCCAGTTTTCTACCCTTACTGCTAATAACCAGTTATGTTCTTGATTCTCTTAATTTCTATCAAGTTAATTTTCTTGAAAATATGCATACCACCACCCACTCTCAATAACATAACTGCAGGTTGTTGTTCTTACTTGTATGGTAAATCTCAATAACATAACTGCAGGTTGTTGTTCTTACTTGTATGGTAAATCTCAATAACATAACTGCAGGCTGTTGTTCTTATTTGTATGGTAAATCTCAATAACATAACTGCAGGCTGTTGTTCTTATTTGTATGGTAAATCTCAATAACATAACTGCAGGCTGTTGTTCTTACTTGCGTGGTAAATCTCAATAACACAACTGCAGGCTGTTGTTCTTATTTGTATGGTAAATCTCAATAACACAACTGCTGGCTGCTGTTCTTACTTGTATGGTAAATCTCAATAACATAACTGCACGCTGTTGTTCTTACTTGTATGGTAAATCTCAATAACAAAACTGCTGGCTGCTGTTCTTACTTGTATGGTAAATCTCAATAACATAACTGCAGGCTGTTGTTCTTACTTGTATGGTAAATCTCAATAACACAACTGCAGGCTGATGTTCTTACTTGTATGGTAAATCTCAATAACATAACTGCAGGCTGTTGTTCTTGTATGGTAAATCTCAATAACACAACTGCAGGCTGTTGTTCTTACTTGTATGGTAAATCTCAATAACATAACTGCAGGCTGTTGTTCTTGTATGGTAAATCTCAATAACATAACTGCTGGCTGTTGTTCTTACTTCAATGGTAAATCTCAATAACATAACTGCAGGCTGCTGTTCTTACTTGTATGGTAAATCTCAATAACATAACTACAGGCTGTTGTTCTTGCTTGTATTGTAAACATCCTGTGTATATTATCCCCACCACATCATCCTCAATTATATGAGCACAATCATCAGAGCACTCCAAACATGTCCATAGATGCTCCAATCCCCACCTCAATAAATCCAGCGGCCTAACATGCCAGTTCGATGTTGATTAATCAATCTTTTTACATGTTTGAGTACGTCGTTCTTTTCGGTCTGTACCAATATTGGCATACATCTCAGTCTGATCAGGGGAGGACTTCCTTAGTATTTGTATCAGTATCCAGAGAACAACTTCTTTGTCTTGACGACCTACCAACAAATCAGTCAATTGTTGAAAAAAAAACATTGCATATTGTATGGCAAAAACAAAATATCCCCATTTTGCTGGCTAAAACTGTGCTTCATCACTACTGCTTTATGCCAGATTGTATCCCGTCTTCAAAACTATATATATATAATACATTTCAAAATAAACATTAAAGAAGAATTCTGCAAATACTGCTTTTAAAATGAGCAAACCAACCAGCATCAAAAGACAAAGGTGGAGTGGGAATGTATGTTGTATGTCAATATGGAGCATTGGCTAGGACAGCCGATGGGAAAAGAAGACCCGGATTCCTAAAGGAAATATGGAGAAATGTGCAAGAGAGTTGAAAGATTGTAGTCTGATGTGGGAAACAGTAGAAAGGCGGAAGAACGGCAACATTGGATATCTTTTGTGGAAGCCTTGTGTCAAGCCTTGGACACGAAGAGGTTATAGAAATATATATATATATATATAAAATAAAACGAGTAGGTATATTGTTGGAAGGAAGTGACCTGGGTAGCCGAGCTGGTTAAATCAACACTGGTCGAAATGATACTTTACATTACATATACAAAGATTGCAGTTTTAATGACGAGAGTCCATGTCTTGCAGCCATTGGCGTATCCTACTGTCACGTGTAGCATCATGGCTTTCATATTTATATGACATCATGTTACTTGACAAACTAACGTCTTTGTTACGATTTCTGAGCATGTCTAAATTGTGAGCAGTCGTCTCCCGGGAACTTGGTTCACACAATGAACCGGGCCTACCGTCAGAAATAGACATGGTTACCGGTTCAGATTGCATGGTTGTACTGCATGAATAATCATGTATCACATTCGGGATTTCAGATCCCAGTTCATAGTCGGTTCCTATATTGTCCTTGGTGTTGAGGTCATCCAAAGATTGCGATGGTCGCGCGCAAGTTTCATGTGAGACATCATCATCAGTGCACGACATGAATCGCCTGAGTTGCGATGGTTTGGAACAATGGCTTTCTGATTCAGTTAAAGAAAAGTCTTTATCAGAATCGGAACCGTTTGATAATAGGCCGATACTTCTAGCGGTGTACTCGCTATTTAAGGATATAGCACTACCAACACGACTGGCCGATGTCAGAACTTTTAGACAATTGTTTGAATAATCCACATTTTGTAACCATTCGCCATGACGTAATGCATGCTCCCTCGAGCTGATCCCAGAGTCAACAGATCTTCTAACTGTTCTAGGCGAACAGAATACTCCAAGATAATTTTCGCTGGTGTTGGTGCCATCAACATTCTTCAGATAAGACGTACTTCCGGTCGGAAGTCCAATATCAGACGATGAGCGTTTTGGTTTGTGTGAGCTTGTTTCTTGACTACCAGATGATGTGTCTAAGTCACATCTACCATTTTCCTTATCTATAGCGTCATATATATTATCACCCCATTCTGGTTTCGGTAAATTACCTGAATACAATGACGTTTCAAGAGATGATGGCAATGATAATGAAGTTTGTCTTCTTTCGTCCAAAATTATTCTGGGAATGTATGTTATTTCTTCAGGTTTTGGGGGCGATGATATGCATTTCTTAGTAGCTTCATTTTGTTGTGGATTGTTTGGCGTCGCCATTTTCTAGCACCAAAGTCTAGGATGAGTTTGCAGCTTAAACTGGAGCAGTTGGACACTCCATTGATATAATATGTACCAACATGGAATTTGTACTGCACGCGTTCATCTTGGTTGTTATCAGAATGATAAGGAAAAATCCACTGACAGAATTCTAGAAATTCTTGAGATGATGAAGTAATACCTGGAAATGTTTACAAAATAAGATCAATTCATTAATATTTTCGAAATTTTCTACACCTGAAGATAGCCAAGACTCAATCAAGTTCCATGCTGGTCGTCGTAGGGGAGGTCATGTCTTTTCATGACTCTCTCTCCTGGTGCAGTTAATCAGTTCTGACGTTGATATTTTGCTGATCCTCGATGAAAGACCACCTAACATCTCTCTTTCCATGTACTTTTTTTTGGTTAAACCTAAGGCTTACTTTCTTCTTCGAACGCTCCATATCGACCCCTTGTTAAACCACTCTTTGCGATCTGTATGTGATCTGAGCCTAAGAGCGGTTGTACGTTGTGCCAGTTATGCGCCTACAAGTAAGTCAACACATTCGATTTCTGCGACGCTTTTTATTTACTGAGTAGCTTCCCTAGGCCCCTACCTCAGTATTGCCATGCCTTGTTGGTCGCAGTGTTACTATTCATTGCTCCCCTTTTAGACCCCGACAACACGCGGTCGAGCGGTTAGGATTGCTCTGTCTCTGTTGCTCTCATATCAAATGGAGAGCATTGTAGTCATTAGATCTTCTTCCTTCAATGTTTTGCAGGCATCGACTTGGATACTTCTAAAATAGTTAGTGGTCAACTGGAGTCTGTGTACATCTCTATATATCTTGTTTTGGACCGACATCGACTTGGATACTTCTAAAGTAGTTAGTGATCAACTGGAGTGCCCGAGTGGTTACCGGGGCCCAAATTTGGGGTGGAAAGAATAGAACCACTGTTACCTGCCACGCATGTCGTAAGAGGCGACTTAGGAGGTTTGACTGAAATCGGATGCATGTGTTCTAAACGTGTAGAAGTCTATGCGTTTAGGGGCCTACAAACCAATGTGCAACGTATACACGTTCTTGGCAAAGATCAAACATATCACAAGAGTGATTAAAATTGGTCGTAAAGAACGAGCGCAAAGAAGAAGAAGAAGAAAAAGAAGATCAACTGGAGTCTGTGTACATCTCTATAATATAACTTGTCTTGGACTGGCATGGGGGTTGACAAAAGGGATTGCTACTGCTCATTGTATGTTTGCACTTGCAGGACGTGTGTCTCTGTTACATTAAAGATGAGATAAAAGCTACTCTGTTGGTAACTTTTACTAGAATGAAACTGAGCACAGAAAATGGATCACAGAAGAAGTAATAAACACTCGTTCATACAAGGATTTTAGATTAAATAATAACCCGCTGCCTTGCAGGTCAGCTGGGGCAGAGCCAATTATAAACTTATGGGCCTGCAGACACAGGTAAGAATTATGGGAAATCAGATCCCAACTACACCACGTGACCTCGCATTCCAGTATTGTTGTATGTAGACGAATTCATTTTAAAACCAACACAAAGTGCTAAATCGAAGTTATATTATGCAACAAGTTAAGTTTAACAATAAGGAATATCAATATTATGAATATTTTTCACCAATAAATAACCATAGACTCACAGAATTGAGTAAAATTGCAAAAAAACTTGCAGTGTTCTATCAAACATGTATATTTTCCGGCCCCCAACTTAAACTAGATCAGAGATTTTCCCATCAGTTGTTAGGCCCAAATAGAGTTAGAGTTGGCTGTGGCTGGGGACAGCCTTGGTGGTGTGAACTAAGTAAACGCTGGCGAAAACCGGACACATCGCCGAAGGATAAGCATCAGAGCTCCAAATAGCGCTGAAGATGTGACGAAACACACCCATGCTAAGGCTGCATGAATCAGATTTTCACATGAATGAGATTTATGGGAAAATCTGGTACATCAGTCTAGGCGGTGATCGCGAGAGAGAGAGGGAGATTAAATAAGACAATGATGAAATGGATGGTCATATCTCAGAAACATAACTCTGCCAGTTACTACATTGTGAATGGAACACTATTAGAACAAGTAAAATGTGTTAAATATCCAAGTGTTGTGATAATGTCAGATGAGATATCTAGCACAGAGATAAAGAATAGAAAAGATCAGAAAAATGTAACATTACATTCAGAAAATGAAGGACATACTATGCAACCAAAGCATGCTTATTAAGACGAGAACAAAAGATTTCTTTGCTGTTACATACATCCAGTGGCGGCTCGTCATTAAGGGCCTACGGGCCGGGCCCACCAAAATTAATATGTAATGTGTATTTTTGAAATAAATTAAAATATAACCTAACACAAAATTATGATTTTTCCGAAAATGTTTGTCTGGCCCTACCAACAAAAATGATCACGAGCCGTCACTGCATACATCTAATACCGAAACACGGAAGACAATCGTGGAGAATAAACAAAGACACAAGAAACATGTTTGGAAACCATGAAGATGTGATTTTACAGAAGAATATTAAGAATCACATGAACTGCTGAAAGGATACATTGTGATGAGAGGTGTCATTGGAAAAAACCCTTTAGACAAACATTTGAAGGTATCCGGCTTACTTATGAAACATATAATGTCGATAATACATTGTGATAACGGGAAAAGTTTCTGGGAAGAGAGATATAGGGCAACAGATAGAGAAGCTACTGAACATAGGGCAAGAGTTAGAGAAGCTACTGAACAATCTAATAGTAGTGATATCATGGCAGGAAAGAATGCCAACAACTAAGCTTGAGGACAAAGTTGTGGACATCCATGACGACAAACGCTAGTTGGTACGGCACCTGATGATGGTGTATTTGAGCTAGAATGAAGGGTGAAAGATTGTGATATACAACGTATGAATGTTATCCATTAACGTCGAATCATTCCATTTTAATGCGTGTTGCGATAACTGAATCTGGTATGCTAATCAACCAGTCACCGGTTGAGCCAAATTAAATGTTACGGAACAATTCACAAATTGCATTAGTGTTGAAACAAAACTTTTATGTATTACCTCTTCAGAATGTCGCCTAATTTCTGCCAAACTAAGTCTACATTCATCACCATTTAAAGATATCCACCAACCAAACTTACATCACGTGTCCAATAAATTATATTACAAAAGATATTATTTCTTTTATACAATCTCAATCGAACAAAAATCAGCTCACCGTATTGGTCGAATCTGCTATACTATTGTTGACTGTATCTGTTGTTAAGCATGCTACTATCCAAACCAAAGCACATCGAATGGATTCGGTTAGAAGCACATAACATCCTACTTACCCAGCCATTGCTCAATGACTCCGCCCCGTCCAATTCACCTCGCCGGCTCTTATTCGTGTTGACCCACACTTTGCTAAATCGATGCAAAGCCTAAGAGAGACATTTCCTTGGCAGGATTCAATTCTTATGTTGCTATCGACGATCGATGATCTCAGAGTTTTAAATTGAGCAGTGGGTCTATATGATGTCGTTCGACACATATAGGCTCCACTTGATATGATAAACATTATATCGATATTATTCATGTGCATACAAGTATATACGTGTGTGTGTTTGTACGCTGGTACGGTGCGTATGTACGAATATGTTATTGGGTGTGTGTAGAGAGAGGAAGAGAGCAGGAGTGTGAAGAATATATGGCATTGCACAGTCAAGTTAACAAAAGTGAAACTTCTGAGGACATGTATTTCTCCTGTGACAACATACGAATGTGAATCATTGACCTGAATGTATACCTAACACTGAAATACATGTAAATATTCAAAAGAAAGCATGCCTTCACGCAAAACCAGTCAGAAACGCAATACCAGGCGCCCTGACTACGCTTGAATTCATAGCGGGTGAGCACAATAAGAATTGACTATGACACAAATATTAGGAGTTAAGTTTTGACATGCCAGACAGTATCGTCTTCGCAGTAGAGAGAGAGAAGATATACTAATCAACTTCTCATGGGGTAGGTGAGCAAGTGGACTTTTGGATGGCTGTTGTAGCGGAGGACAGAGCACGCATGGGACTACCCAATGTGCCATGACGACGATTGAATAACATAAAATAACATAAATATTAAGGAAGAAAACTAAAAAAAATTTTTAAACAAGGTACTACACAAACATTTTTGAAACAATGTACTATACAAACATTTTTGAAACAATGTACTATACAAACATTTTTGAAACAATGTACTATACAAACATTTTTGAAACAATGTACTATACAAACATTTTTGAAACAATGTACTATACAAACATTTTTGAAACAAGGTACTATACAAACATTTTTGAAACAATGTACTATACAAACATTTTTGAAACAAGGTACTATACAAACATTTTTGAAACAAGGTACTATACAAACATTTTTGAAACAATGTACTATACAAACATTTTTGAAACAATGTACTATACAAACATTTTTTAGCATAATGAACAACAGCAACAAAGAAAAAAAACGGCACGTCTAGACATTTTACAAGACATAAGCATCGAAAGACTGGTTCATAAATAATATCATGTCTCGATAACGGAAATATTTTTGTCAATAATATATATTTGTGTCTCCTGGCGTATCATACCTTGTCTGTTCTTAAGATTCGTTTTTATTTATTCAGCTTTTCCCATCGGCCGGGAGAGACGTGCCGAAACAGTCACTGGGATTCTGCTCGACTACTTATACCAGAGTAGCTCTCCCTTGATTCCTACCCGCTTAACCAGACATGATCCTCTGTCTGTTTCCAGGGTCACTACGTGGAGGTGGGGTAGGATCTTGATTAGTGCCAGCTCACTAAACCTGGCGCGACGTTGTCACTATTCCTGCGCCTTTGACACCACTGCTACTACTAATACTACTACTGCTAACACTACTACTACTACCACCACTACTATCAATACTGTT
Source organism: Arion vulgaris (assembly GCA_020796225.1). Classification (NCBI taxonomy): domain Eukaryota; kingdom Metazoa; phylum Mollusca; class Gastropoda; order Stylommatophora; family Arionidae; genus Arion; species Arion vulgaris. Next base: position 38,372,353 of record CM036764.1, read on the forward strand.
CCTACTGTCACTACTACTACTACTACTACTACTACTACTACTACTACTACTACTACTATTACTATTACCAGTACCACTGCTACTATTACCACTACTACTTCTACTACCACCTTGCGAGAATTAGGAGTTAAGTCAGGGGGGACTGCCTAGAGTAGTTGATGGTAGCTCGGCCTGCTAGCTGTGAGACGCCTCATAGCTCGGGTTCGAACCTACTGTCCGGCATTTGTTCGAGTCCCTGGTCTTACTCAGGACGATAACGTGAGTACCTCTGAAGTCGGAGAAAATCTGCCTGTATGGCGAGGAATACTAATTACGAGTACATTGAGCACACGGCTGCCAGTGTAAAGTAATTTACAATGTGCACGCTGCTGCCATTGTAAGAAATTTGAAAAACGGATTTTCACGCAAAAATCAGTTTCAGAGATGGAACTTCGTCTGAGTTGAAAGCGGACGAAAAAAAAAAAAAAAAAAAAGGAGTTAAGTTTGGACATGCCAGACAGTGTCGTCTTCGTGGTAGAGAGAGAATGTAGGCTAATCAACTTCTCATGGGCATGGTGAGCACGTTGAGACTTTAGGATGGCTGCTACAGCGGAGGACAGAGCACGCACGTTAATGCTCTATGTGTCATGACGTCGATCACATAACATAACAATAATACTGATAACATGTTTGTTGTTTGTTTGCATTTGTTCTTTACGACCAGTCTGATCACTCGTTGTGATATATTTGGTATTAACCAAGAACTACTACTATACATTGCGCCTCCATTCGTAGGCCCCTACACGTGTAGGGCAAGCGTATCCGAAATGTTCGGCCTTCGGGAAATGTTTGAGTCTATCTCGCCGACAGTCAGTATCTCACACTTTCACTTGCATCGTGGATTCATCGCTTTTAAACATTTTTGCTCCATATATTTGGGATTATCCTGATAACAGGAAATGGTAGATGCAGATCAGAAATAAAGAGTAAAATCATCAACATCATTTCTCGTCACGTCCTAGGGCAGATAAGGCAGAAACATGGTGCAGTGTCGTCTATATACAACAATACTTGTATGCGAAGTCATGCGACGCTTCTGGTCTTATTTCCTAGAATTTTTACCTGAGTCTGCTGGCCATATGAGTTTAGAGTTGGCTGTGCTCAAACCTAGTTCTCTCTCTCTTTCTCTGCCTTTTTAACCCAGATTGGGGCATAGGTCCTAACCCAACACGTGCCAAGTCCTCATATCTCTAACTATCTCCAGTACCTCCCTCCAGCTCTTCTTTATATTGTTGATCTCTGCCTACAAATCCCGTCTCCGTGTATTTCTGGGCCTCCTTTTCTTTCGCTGTCCCTGTGTGTTCCAGGAAAAACTCTTCTTGTTATATTCTCCTCTGATTTTCTCAAAGTGTATCCTATCCAGCGCCTTTTTTTAACCTCTTGGTTCACTAGAATCTGTCTTGTTCTCTCCCCCAGTTCCTCATTTGTTACCCTATTATACCATCTCAGTCCCTCTATTCTGCGCAGACACAAGTTGATGAATGTTTGCAATTTATGCGTTATTATTTTAGTCGTTTGCCATGTTTAAACCTAGTTCTATGCATGGTTTTAAGCTCTGCTTCAAAAGTTCATCGCCACGTGCCTTAAACCGCTCTTTTCTCGTTGTCCATGTGGTGTCTACTGCATTTCTTGTTTTGGTCCCCTTTCTCTTCTCATCCTGTGGGCATGTTCAATACATCGCACCGTCTCTTTTGTATCTCTTTATTTATGTTCAATACATCGCACCGTCTCTTTTGTATCTCTTTATCTATGTTCAATACATCGCACCGTCTCTTTTGTATCTCTTTATCTATGTTCAATACATCGCACCGTCTCTTTTGTATCTCTTTATCTATGTTTTCCGTGGCAGTTAGTTCTTGTAGTTTGATATTGCTAATCGTATCCTTCCATGTATATCCACGTATCCTCCCATATATATTCACGTATTCTTCTGATATTGCTAATCGTATCCTTCCATGTATATCCACGTATTCTTCTGATATTGCTAATCGTATCCTCCCAGGTATATTCACGTATTCTTCTGATATTGCTAATCGTATCCTCCCAGGTATATCCACGTATTCTTCTGATATTGCTAATCGTATCCTCCCAGGTATATCCACGTATTCTCCCAGGTATATCCACGTATTCTTCTAAGAAGTCTTCCCTCATATCGTCTTAACATGCTTGCTATTATCTGTTTCCATGTCTCAGATCCATAGGTTAGTACTGTTCCTAGCACATGCTTAGTATATCCAGAACTTTGTAAAGACAATGCACCGGGTTTCTCCATATGACTTTCTCCCTCTCCGCAAAAAGACAAGCCACCTTCTGAAAGTATTGCATAAAGTACGAGATTCGTAGCTCCGCAATAATCCTAGGGGTCTCCAGAAAAAATACAATAGTTAACCGAGTGACGCGGCACGGACTAGAACCCTCGACCTTTGGAACGCAATGTAAACGGATTGACCATGGAGACACCCTCCCCCTTCCCCAACATATATAGGCCTATATATGTATGCTATATTATTTTCCGATTCTTGTTCACGCGCTGATCAATGAAATGCAACAGACTGTTGCAACGATTGATATCGAACGGATGCAGATGTTGGCTTGTCAGTGATATAAGTGTATCGATTCCGGGGAATTTACCAGTGTTATTCACGCTCGCGATATGACAGGCTAACAATGTTTTCCTTGCAAGCGATCTGGGACTAGCACGACGATATGTAATTATTAATGTATCGTTATAAGCTCCTGCAGCCATTGTTGTCAGATCGTTCCAAGAATCTCAGCTCAACGATTGCAAGCAATCTGCGACTATTATAGCACGACCAGGGCCGTGCAGTATATTTTCTCACTATGATGCAAGTCTACGAAATGCCGCACCTTAAATGTTTTATCTTTAAAATAGACTTCGATTGTGGTTTTTTTAAACTGCACAAAATGTACGAATATTAAATCGTATACATCAATATCGGAATAACATAGATCAATATCGGAATAACATAGATCAATATCGGAATAACATAGACCAATATAGAAAAGAGTTGCATAAAAATGTGTAATTCTTCTTCTTCTTCTTTTGTCGTCACACTGCTACCGGGTTGTTGCCCAGTGTCGTGGTTTTCTGTTTTTGTCTTGCACTGTTCTGGTGGCTTGTGTGATTGTTATCTTTGCTCTTTCACATGATTCTGCTACGCCATCTAACCATCTTTTCCGTGGTCTTCCTCTTGCCTTCTTTCCCGATGTTCTGTTGTAGAAGACTCTGTATACTGTGGAGTTTGGATGCATTCTTATTAAGTGGCCAAACCACTTCATTCTTTGTTTATCTATGTAATTCAAGCACGGTTTTGTGCCAACTTTCTTTCTTATGCTGATGTTGGTGACTCTGTCTTTTCTTGTGTTGGTAACTTTTCGCAGGCAACGCATTTCCCATGTAATTATTGAATGGTTCGGGGGACTGCCTAGAGTAGTTGATAGTAGCTCGGCCTGCTAGCTGTGAGACGCCTCATAGCTCGGGTTCGAACCTACTGTCCGGCATTTGTTCGAGTCCCTGGTCTTACTCAGGACGATAACGTGAGTACCTCTGAAGTCGGAGAAAATCTGCCTGTATGGCGAGGAATACTAATTACGAGTACATTGAGCACACGGCTGCCAGTGTAAAGTAATTTACAATGTGCACGCTGCTGCCATTGTAAGAAATTGGAAAAACGGATTTTCACGCAAAAATCAGTTTCAGAGATGGAACTTCGTCTGAGTTGAAAGCGGACGAAAGAAAAAAAAAAAAAAATTTGAATGGTTCAAATTGTATTTTGATTTCGCTGCTTACGCCCCTCCCTTACGGTTCCGCATATTTCTGCCGCCTCTCTGTATCATAGCACGACACGGCCCTGAGCACGACGATATGTAATTATTAATTTATCGTTATAAGCTCTTGCAGCCATAGTTGTCAGATCGTTCCAAGAATCTCACAGCTCAACGGGCGTTCATCAATCACAACGGGGTCGCTGATAGTGAAGTTGCTAACACATAGCGCTAGTGACCGTGCCGTATAAAATTTCAAGGTTCGAGGCCGGCTTATGCCAACAATTAGCGGGGTACATATGGTAATCGGTCGGACTTCAGGTTCCCGGATCCTTTAATTGAGGCTCTAAATTATAAGTACCACTGAAATCGGAGTACGTCTCGACTGAATGACAAGTTACACTGTTGATAAAGAAAGCAAACCTTCACGCAAAAATCAGTCAGAGCCGCCATATTAGGCTACATGACTACGTATGAATTCATAGCGGATTGGGAGGGCGGGGGAAATCCCACTAAAATCGTATTTGTTAAAAAAGGCAGATAAAATAAATATATATTCTTCTCGTACCATTATATGTTACACATGACATGCAAGCAATTTATTAACACCACTCTATCCAGGGCAGCTCGCTTAATCTCTTCTATGGAATTGAGTGCTGATCTGTCAGATATGTTCTTCCCCTGCATCCAGTAGAGTTGTGTTTGACTAGTAATTCCAAGGAAGGACGAAAAGTGAAAGTTAGTATCCTGCTGATGATCCGTAGGACACACAAGCCAATCCCACCTACCAGAGGTGGAGACTGGGAAACTAGGATCACGAGGTCCAAGGCTAACAATGCTCAGAGAAGAGGTCGTCGACAGCAAAGTTGATAACAAGTTGCGCTAGTAATACGTGCCGGGGGAAATCAGTGAATTGATGCCAGTTTGAACCAAAAATTATCGCTGTGCACACGCATGCGGTTGAGGTACAGGAAACCCCGATTCGTTCGTTACTTAGGAATCTAAATTACAAGTACCTTTGAAGTCGAAGTAAGGTTTGCCTGAATAGCGAGGTACACTCGTGATAAGAAAAACAAGCCCTCATGCAAAAAATCAGTCAGATTAGCCATATTAGGCTCTATGAGTACACATAAATTCATAGCGGGCAAACGACTGAAAATTGGGAGGAGATGCTTTGTATCGCCAAGAAGGATAGGCTTCCTTATGTCAGTTGTTTTCTTCTTGTCTGCGACTTAGAGAGGTGAACCAGAACACAAACCATGCAGAAGCCGGATGTGCCGGCCTACAGGTGCCTAACTGGCACAACGAAATCACGATCTAAGGGCAAATCAAATACAGATAACAAAAATAGGTTAACAATTGGCTGATGTAGAGCGAACGAAGAAACAGATTCAATTCATATATTTCTCGTTCTCAGTCAAGTTCGTTTCAGGGTTTCCCTAGGGTGTACTAGAGAAATATAAATCATCTAAAAATACTACACCGAGGTAGTGACATTTCGAGTAGTCTCAAATTAACCCAACTGGACAGGAAACCTGCGGAATGGACAATTTTTAGTTGATCCAACAGCAGCTTCGTTCAATTTCCTATCAAATGATTACTAAAAATTAGACAACAAATTGACAAATAACGTTTGGAAAAGAATCTGGACCCCAAAATAGCGATTAAGCATAAATCAGCCCCCTCCCCCATCCCACGGCAGAAAAAAAACAAGAGTTCGTAGAAATTTCTTGCAGAACTGGTTTCAAACTAGTCCATTTAGATGGGGAAACTACGCACCTGGCAATACTAATATAGAACTGGTCAAAGGTTAAATTCCGGTCAAACCATAAACGTTCTCTCCCTTCCTCCTATACCCCTATTCTTGCGCATGCGTGCTGTTATCATTGCACGATTCCTTCCGTATCGATTTTCCACCAAATAAAGACCTTACACTTTCACAGACAGAAATGGCGTTTCCAACGTCAGGTCATAATCTTTCACCTATCCACAGTTCTTCTGCATGTTGTCTTTGGAGGTCTAAGCCTTTTTCCCCATCCGCTGTCCGTCGGAGAGCTGTCCTATTAGGCCGTCTCTTCCCATCCGCTGTCCGTCGGAGAGCTGTCCTAGCCAATGCTCCTACTGGCATACGACATACATGACCAATCCACCTCCATCTTATTCTTCGAACGCTCCATATCGACCACTTGTCAACCCCTCAGTGTGATGTGAGTCTAAAAGCGATTGTACGTTGTGCCAGTTATGCGCCTATAAGTAGGCCAGCACATCCGATTTCTGCGCTGATTTGTATTTACTAGGGTAGCATCCCTAGGACCTACATCAGTCGCTCCTTACGACATGCATTGTAGGTTGCAGTGGTACTATTCTTTGCTTCCCTTGCGGGCCCCGGCACCACATCTCCATCTTATAATGATAGTCTCAAATGATCCACATTTTGTCCGTTTTAAATTCCTTCATTTGCTATCATATTTGGCCAGACTATTTGCAGGATTCTTCTAAATATAGATGGAGACTGCAGTAAAACTATGTAGAGTGGCGAAACACGTAATAGCAAAGTACCGTAGTTTTACAAAATACAAAAACAATGACAATACACAGCAACGTTTCGACCAAAAATGCCTTTATCAAGCAAAACGATACAACAAACCTGACGGATAACTCAGAACACTATATATAGAAAAAGATATATATATTTTTTTCCCCGATCCAGAGGCACTTGAGCTTTCAGCTCTTCGGCTCGGTGCCATGGACATCGTAACCCTTCGGTTCGATGCCACGAACACCGTGAATCTGGGGAACCTGTGGCTTTTCTGCCAGCCCATGGAATTGAACCCGCACTCACAGAGGGCTAGTCACCCGCAGTCCAACGCACTACGAACACGCTGTCAGGCGGGCTAACAAAGATAGATCAACGGTTAAAAACGAATGAAAATATGTGACTAAAACGAATAAAGAAATAAATACAGAAAAACTGTAAGTGAAAAAATAAGAGAAAATAAAAAAATCAAGTAAATATATGACACATATACATTTAACATATTACTTACTTACTTAATCCCGTCATGCCTAGTGACACATGGGGCTTCAGAAAGGACTTTCCATGCTCTCCTGTCCCGTGCAACCTTCAGCGCAGATCCCCACGTCAGAGATGCGGTGTCTAGTTCCTCTTCCATCATGCGCCTCCATGTTGTCCGTGGTCTGCCTTTCTTTCTCTTTCCTCTGGTGTCCAAGTGAGGGCTATCCTTGCAGGCATTTCTTGTCTCATTCTCATAACAACATTGAACATATACACATATAAAATATGGAGCATGAGAAGAGAAAGTACTAAGAAGCATGTAAATGTAACCTTTGAGTCCATGAGGTCGCAAGGTACCATATAAAGAAATAAAGCGATTCTCCAGAGCAAATCGACTACGATCATCAGATGCAACCACCATGGTGGACACCTGAAGTTGCACAGGCATGGGCGGAAAAAGGATGGCGACCAAAGCGTGGGAAAAAGCCAGAAAATCACAAAATCTCTCCGAGGAACGTGGAAGTGCCCTGACAGAAAGAAAGAACAGTCTGGCTATACATTTCAAGCAGATTGCAAGAGAAGCCAAGCACACTATATGGGAGAAATTCTGCATTGAAATCGGAAACGAGCAATCACTCGCAAAATTCTGGAGATTGCACCGCAGCATGAATGGCGGCGAGAGACCTTTTCAATGCCTAATTTGAATCTCGAAAGTGGAGTAATTTTGAGGACAGATGAGGAGAGGGGTGAGGCGTTCTTGCATAACTTTATTCTCCAGACAGAAAAGAAAGACAGAGAGGAACGTAAAAGGATGCAGCAGATCGTATACCATTCGCATGAGATGCAGACTGTCATGGACGACAATATAGAATACATTTCTGTCGATAATATCAAATCAATACTAAAGACATTCTCGGATACAGCGCCTGGTCCTGATGGTGTTCGGTACAGTCACATAAAATGTCTGGAGGACAAAGATCTTGCTGAATTATGCAAGATTTTCAATAAAAGTATCCATACTGGCACTATTCCTGATGATTGGCTGCACAGCTATCTGAGACCCTTGCCTAAGCCTGGAAAAGATCTCACAGGCACAAATGGATATAGAATTATTACCTTGCAAAAAACTGTCGGCAAACTGCTTGAAAAATTCATAGCCCGTAGAGTTTCAAATATAATGGAGACAAATGGTCTTTTCCCTCCACTCTCGGCGGCTATCGCCCAGGAAAGGACACCTGGTGCAATGCAGCGGTTTTTGCATATGATGCGTATGAGGGATTTCAGATGGGGATGGAAACGGCAGCAGCCGCCATTGATTTGCAGGACGCATATAACAATGTCTCTTACACCTTACTTATGCAGTTATTGATGGATATGCAGGTGGAAACACGCTTGGTCAAGTGGATTGCTGCTGCACTTTTTTGAGCGCACGTTATCAATGCGTTGCGGTTCATGGGCATCACAACCCCAACAGGTCCTAATGAGCCTTCCCAAGGGATCACCACTATCGCCAGTCCTTTTCAATGTATACACCGTCGGGGTAACCAGCACACAAAGGATCGGAGTTGGCTGAACAATGTCGTACGCCGATGATATTCTGGTGTATCGCATGGGCAAGGACAGAAATGAGATCGCATCTGCATTACAGTGTGAGCTGAATAGGATTGGTGACTGGTGCAATGAATTCGAAGCGAATGTGAACCCAGCAAAGGCCTCTCTGACATGGTTCTCTCTTAACACTCACATAGTAAAGACACCTACCCCGGTTGTCAGCATGTGTAACAAAGTCATTGACAGAAGCGAAACACTAAAGTATCTTGGAATAACAGTTGACAGAAGCCTGTCATTTAAGAGCCATGTTGAGAACGTAATCATAAAGGCAAGAAAAGGGCTAACCGCTCTCAAAGTTATGGCGGGGCGGATATTGAGCAACGCCTGCTACTCTTTCTTTATCAGGGACTAGTGCTGAGCGTGGTGGACTATGGCCTTGGTCTTCTAACAGTAAGCAGAACATCGCTGGATAAGTTAGAAAGGATCCAAAATGAAGCGATGAGGCTTATACTCGGCTGCACACGTGACACTTCTTGTGAGGCAATGCGCTATGTCCTTGGATTGCCAACGATGGCCACGAGACACAAAGTCGCACAGGTAAAAGCATATCTGAGAGTTTCTGCGGACACAAATCATCCTCTGCACAAATCCATAAATGAGAACAAGGGAAGGCGATTGAAGAGAGGTCGATCCTGGATGGCCGAGGATATTATTAAAAAAGTCTGTACTCTAGATGAGCTGAGGCACGGTGACGAATGGATGCCTATATCAGAGGATATGACTGCTTACGCCATGGTTATCAGCACACTTGGACGCCGCTGTAGAGAATGGGCCCCGGGCGTCGTCAATGCGGAAATTCTTGCACTCGTGGATCAGCACTCCCACCCAGGTGATATTATCTACACCGATGGCTCTGTCAAGCGTGGCACCAGATCATCGTGGGCTTACTCAGCACAACGAAACGGTCGCACACTTCATGAGGACTGCGGGGCTTTTGAGACGACATCGAGCATGACTATGGAGATCACCGCTGTCTCCAGGGCTCTGTCATGGGTGGCTGAGCAACAGGTTACCCATACGATCATCATATCAGACTCGATGAGTATGCTTCAACTGATTGCATCTGGAAGTATGCGGTGGAATGGGTGAACAGCATTCGGAGATCACATCTCAAGAAAATGACTTGGCTGTACACGCCTGGACATGCTGGAGTGCGGGGTAACGAGCGTGCTGACTCTCTTGCAAAGAGTGCCCCGACTCAAGTGGGCAGAAGCATGGACAGAGCCGATATCATCAATGCGGTACGCTCTCAATTGTGTGACATGGGCGGGTCTCAGACACTGGAACGAGTTCGAGAATTAGGTGTTAAGTTTGGACATGCCAGACAGTGTCGTCTTCGTGGTAGAGAGAGAAGATATAGTAATCAACTTCTCATGGGTACTGTGAGCAAATGGACTTTGGGATGGCTGCTACAACGGAGGACAGAGCACGAATGGGAATGCCCAATGTGCCATGACGTCGATCGCATAACATAACATAACATAACATAACATAACAGATGAACATGATCGGATGTCAGTGACCTGGACGTCGCGAGCACCTAAATGGTCAGTTCCATTGAAATGAGTGGCTACAGGGGTCACAGAGCATTGGCATATATCGTGTAAGTGTTGGCCGAAACGGTCACTGAGCATTTTGCTTGTTTCGCCGATATATGCCTTAGAACGCCGCTTGCAAGTGATGGCGTAGATTATATTTCGGGACTCGCATGTGAAACCATCTTCAATAACAAACGTGGGTATTTACTAGGGTAGCATCCCTAGACCGCTACCTCAGTTGCCTTTTGCTACATGCCTTGTAGGTTGCAGTGGTACTATTCTTTGTATGTAGTCGCCCATATGTTTTTTTTAAATTCGTCACTCCTGTTGTTCGTTTGCTTGATAAAGGTCTTGTTGGTCTAAACGTTGCTGTATTTTGTCATTGTTTATGTAATTTGTAAAACTACAGTACTTTGTGATTACGTGTTTTGCCAATCAAATAGTTTTACTGCAGTCTCATCTATTTTGTGAATATTATTCTTTGCTTCCCTTGCAGACTCTGGCATCATATGGGCGCTAATTACACTGGATGTAGTCATGTTTTCTTTCAAAATTCAGTGAAACATCAATGGTTGAAACAGCAGGGCACTATACCTCTGAAGTTGGAGAATGCATGCCTGCATGGCGGGGACACTGATAAAAGGACAGCAGGCTTTCACGCAAGAATCAGTCAGAAGTGCCCTGACTACGCCTGAATTCATAGTGGGCGAACACAATAAGAAGAAGCATGGCACTATGATCACACCTCCACTACAGACATACACAATGAGTAAATCTTACCAGCCGTGGCACTATGATGATCACACCTTCACTACAGACATACACAATGAGTAAATCTTACCAGCCGTGGCACTATGATGATCACACCTTCACTACAGACATACACAATGAGTAAATCTGACTAGCAATGGCACTATGATGATCCCACCTCCACTACAGACATACACAATGAGTAAATCTGACTAGCAATGGCACTATGATGATCACACCTTCACTACAGACATACACAATGAGTAAATCTTACCAGCCGTGGCACTATGATGATCACACCTTCACTACAGACATACACAATGAGTAAATCTGATTAGCAATGGCACTATGATGATCACACCTTCACTACAGACATACACAATGAGTAAATCTGACTAGCAATGGCACTATGATGATCACACCTTCACTACAGACATACACAATGAGTAAATCTTACCAGCCGTGGCACTATGATGATCACACCTTCACTACAGACATACACAATGAGTAAATCTGACCAACAATGGCACTATGATGATCACACCTCCACTACAGATATACACAATGAGTAAATCTGACTAGCAATCGCACTATGATGATCACACCTCCACTACAGATATACACAATGAGTAAATCTGACTAGCAATGGCACTATGATGATCACACCTCCACTACAGACATACACAATGAGTAAATCTGACTAGCAATGGCACTATGATGATCACACCTCCACTACAGACATACACAATGAGTAAATCTGACTAGCAATGGCACTATGATGATCACACCTCCACTACAGACATACACAATGAGTAAATCTGACTAGCAATGGCACTATGATGATCACACCTCCACTACAGACATACACAATGAGTAAATCTGACTAGCAATGGCACTATGATGATCACACCTTCACTACAGACATACACAATGAGTAAATCTTACCAGCCGTGGCACTATGATGATCACACCTCCACTACAGATATACACAATGAGTAAATCTGACCAACAATGGCACTATGATGATCACACCTCCACTACAGACATACACAATGAGTAAATCTGACTAGCAATGGCACTATGATGATCACACCTTCACTACAGACATACACAATGAGTAAATCTGACTAGCAATGGCACTATGATGATCACACCTTCACTACAGACATACACAATGAGTAAATCTTACCAGCCGTGGCACTATGATGATCACACCTCCACTACAGATATACACAATGAGTAAATCTGACCAACAATGGCACTATGATGATCACACCTCCACTACAGACATACACAATGAGTAAATCTGACTAGCAATGGCACTATGATGATCACACCTCCACTACAGACATACACAATGAGTAAATCTGACTAGCAATGGCACTATGATGATCACACCTTCACTACAGACATACACAATGAGTAAATCTTACCAGCCGTGGCACTATGATGATCCCACCTCCACTACAGACATACTTCTTCTTCTTCTGCATTCTCACTAGATTGGGATTTCAGATTCTCTAATAAAGGCAGCCATCTGCCTCAGATTATCAACCACGCCATACAGTTTGTCTTGGACGTTAGTGTAAGTGGGCCACCTCTTTCTTCTAAGTCTGCACACTGAGGGCAGTTCTGTAGGATATAATTCCTATGATTTCTGCTTCCCGTTTGTGCCGACCTCTTCCAGCAGTAAGTTTTGGCCACCTTCGTGATGGTGGGTCTGACATTCTTACAGCGTAGTGAAATCTCCGAGGCAGATTGGCGGCCGTAGAATCCGTTATCCCATTCCTCATTGTGAGCGGTCGTTGCACCATGTTATGCGCCTTTATGGCCTGGTGCATCCGTTTTCTGCAAGCATTTGTTTCGGTTAGCATTCCTACTACAGACATACACAATGAGTAAATCTGACCAGCAATGGCACTATGATGATTACACCTTCACTACAGACATACACAATGAGTTAATCTGACCAGCAATGGCGGAATGCGGGAAGGCCATTCAGAATCAGGACTGTTTGATTCTGGACACGACTTTGCTAACGTATTTCCGCCATGTTTGATCGGGTATTTTCCGATTTCATTTGCCGAGCTACTGAGTTAGTGCTTGAGCAACACTGTGAGCTATGAAAGTTACATGGAATGCTCTTTGCTGTGTCAACCATGCGTTTGTTATGATTGTGGGTATTCAGAAATGGCGGACAGCGGTTATGACGCTGTATGCAGTGTTTTGTGTGTGCAGAAAGCTGGATTTTCTCATGACTGATGTTCCCTTCGACATGAATTGCAATTGAAGTGATGAACAGTTTTGTGTTGACACTTTAGCGACGGCCATATGCATTAGCGGTGCTTGTTGCTAATTTGTGGCGGTACAGCTGTTTCATTCTGGAATTAGTTCACGACACAGGAGACAGTTGCTAGCATTTCGTGTAATTTTCGTTGGCACAGGAACGGAGCAATTATGGGGTGACCTATTGCAGTTAAGTTCGAACCGTACCTATGAACAATGAGTAAATAATAAAACAACAGTATCATCACAAATTCAGTATTACTCAAGACAAAGAAAAGAAAACTTTTGTGACAAATACTTTCATGTCATCAGATATTTATTTAACAGTGTTTAGTTTATGGCACAACACTCTATACTTGTGTGGTGTAGCTCGACAAGAACGCTATGCTGGCAGACAAAGAAGAATTGTAAACCAACAAAGAACCGGTGTCGTTAGTCGCCACACGCTGAGGGACATACTGAGGGAGAGATCGGAGCACTTATGGACTAATTTGTTCGACATGCAGTGATGGTGATCCAACGAGTAAACTAAACTAAACTCTATACCTATATGTTTCTCTCTACCTGTGCTATTTGGTGTCTCTTATAGGGATGTGAAGAATAGGACCACTGAGTTCTATCAAGAATGTTGTAAAAGATAGTTAAATAGATGACACCAATTTTGAAGTGCAGACATGTCACCATGAACGCTAAAAGAGCATTGTACAACATAATCTTTCTCTCAACATTATGCTTATAAGTGTCGTCAAACCTGGATGCTGACATCAAATGATAGAAGAAAAATAGTCACCACAAATTTTCATCTTCTTCTTACACTCCATATCAACCACTTGTTAAACCACTCTTTGTGATTTGTATGTGATCTGAGCTTAAGAGCGATTGTACGTTGTGCCAGTTATGTGCCTACAGTTAAGCCAGCACATCCGATTTCTGTGACACTTTATTTTCTAGGGTGGCTTCCGTAGGCCACTACCTCAGTCGCCTCTTACGACATGCCTTGTAGGTCGCAGTGTTACTATTCTTTGCTCCCTCTAGAGTCCTGGCAACACACAGGCCGCCATGAGACACTAATATTGCAATGATACTGAATTAGCCAGTAGATTGGTTTTATGTCATCAAAAAAATACAGCCAGCTTGTATATCGGCTCACAAGAGCTGAGGGGTTAACAAAAATGTTTAATACCTTTACAGATTAATCAAATGTACAAGTTGGCATGTATCACGTAATCTATTGAATAGAAAACAGTTCTAAAGTGTGTAATTGTCTGAACTCATATTAGAAATAACATGTACAAGTTGGCATCGCAATATATTGTACATAAAACAGTTCTGAAATTTACAATCTAGTGTCTGAATTCAGATTAGTAGTAACCTGTACAAGTTGGCACGTATGATGTAATCTATTGTATGTCAAACAGACATGAGGTCTGCAATCTGTCTGAATTCAGATTAGTAGTCTTCTTCTTCTTTGCGTTCGTTCTTACTACCAAGTTTAATCACTCTTGTGATATGTTTGATCTTTGTCAAGAACGCGTATATGTTGCACATTGGTTTAGTAGGCCCCTAAATGCATCGACTTCTACATGTTTAGGACACGTGCATCCGATTTCAGCCAAACCTCCTTAGTTGTCTCTTACGACATGCATGGCAGGTAACAGTGGTTCTATTCTTTACACCCCAAATATGGGCCCCGTAACCACTGGGCGAGATTAGTAGTAACCTGTACAAGTTGGCATGTATGATGTAATCTATTGAATAGAAAACAGTTCTAAAGTTGTAATCTGTTGTCTGAATTCAAAGCACTGGCCCCCATCACAGACATGGGGGCATGACCCAAATCCATCGAAGAGACGTTGACCCGCGTGGGGCGAAATTCGGAGCCCAAGCATGCTCTCTTTTGCGTACTCTCTTGAGCCGATGAGTGTGCTGGGTGATGAGTTGAGTTGCACGTCGGCAAACTCGGTTTTGCCCATTCGTAGTCGGACAGCCCAGTAGGAATTGATGGAAATGATGAGGTAGGCACCAGGGCAGAGCGGGCACGCACGTTGGCAAAGTCACAGTGGGCTCCATCGAGGGGCAGGCCGGCGCGGAAAGCAAGGTAAGCACTGCAGCAGCGAGCACGGCAGGCAAGAGGGTGTGCGTCCCACCCACTTGAGATGAACTGGAAAGCCCAGCAGAGGCAAAACCAGTGCAAGCGCGGCAGTTGCAAGCAGGGTGTGCGTCCCACCCAAATGTTCAGAACAACTGGAAAGCCCAGTACAGGTAAAACCAGTGCGCATTTCCACTCACAGGGAACTACTGCTGCCTTGTAGTTTTGATTAGGGACAATCAAAGGCTAGCGGAGCAAACCGCAAACAAACCTGAACGGCGGCAAACCAAGGTGTTCATTAAAACAACCTTTTTGCTGGGCAGATGGTGTTCATAAGCCCGGAGGGCAGGCCGCCTAAAGGTCGCTGCCCTGAAAGAAAAGAGCAACCCACTGCCTTGTGGGTTACGACTGGGGACAGTCAAAGGCTAGCGGAGAGCAAACCGCACACAATAGCTGGCTGAAATCGAACACCCCACCGAAGGATAAGCAACTGTGCTCAAATAGGTGCTGAAGGTTGGTACACGTACATTACGTTCTGATGTCTGGCAGTTTATACATCACAATAAGAATGATAAAAACTAGCCTAGAATGATCGAAAGAAGATTACAAATAACATATACAAGTTAGCATTGCAATCTATTGTATGTCAAACAGTTCTGAACAAGTCTACAATCTATTATCTGAACTCAGATTAGTTGTAACATATACAAGTTAGCATTGCAATCTATTGTATGTCAAAAAGTTCTGAACAAATCTACAATCTATTGTCAGAACTCAGATTAGGAGTAACATATACAAGTTAGCATTGTAATCTATTGACATAAAACAGTCCCGAAGTCTGTTAGTTACTATCTGAATTTCAGCTCGGCAGGGAGAAGATGATAAGTATATAAGTTATGAGAATGGCGAGGGACACTATTGATAATGAAAGCAAGCCTTCATGCAAATATTAGTCAGAGGTGTCATTGACTACACCTGAATTTATAGCGGCAAATTAAAACAAAAACTTCTGAGATTACTATATTCAGTAAAGTACAAGGCACATACAAATATAAATACAAAGCAAAGATTTAACAAATTGACATATCCAGCAGTTGTATAGTGTTAACCTTCCTTGTTAGTTCTAATCAGAGCATAACAATAAAATTGTATGTAGTCCCCTTGTAGGAAACTAAGTTAACCCTTTCACGCCGTCCTTATTTTTTAAACCTCTGGATGCATTCATCTTGCTATGCATACTTATTCTTCTTCGAACACTCCATATCAACCACTTGTTAACCACTCTTTGTGATTTGTATGTGTTCTGAGCCTAAGAGCGATTGCACATTGTGCCAGTATGCGCTCACAAGTAGGCCAGCACCTCCGATTTCTGCAATGCTTTTTATTTACTAGGTAGCTTCCCTAGACCCCTACCTCAGTCGTATCTTACGACATGCCTTGTAGGTCGCAGTGTTACTACTCTTTGCTTCCCTTGCGGGTCCGGCAACATACAAGCCCAACACATACTAAATTAGCCAGTATACTGGGCTTGCATCATCTTCAAAAATACTGGAAGCCAATATATCGGCTCAGAAGGGTGTAGGGGTTAAACCAAGGAACAACAAAACTAGTTTTCTTCCTTGCTGTCTTAAATAAGCTTTCATATTTGTTAGTACTTTGTACCACATCATTGAACATAATTACCATACTACTTAAATTCTAAGATGTTACAGACATTAATTCGCAGCTTGTAATTTCACTACCACCATCATTACCAAAATAAAACTTTGATTCTAATAATATATACATCATAAAGACTGTAAAATAAATCGAACAAAAATGTCATTATTGAATGAAATATCTTGGGCGTATCCTTTACATGACGTTGCCATCAACCACAGTAAACAAGTCATTGATTTTCTAGGCTCCACTTATACGTTCAGTAGTTTACATTGCTTTCTGAATTGGAGTGGGGGGTGGAGGTCTAGTTTTACCCTATTGTAAAAATCAATGAGAGCAAATTTGCTTCCAAACTGCCCGCCGTGGAGTTTGAGCAAGGTACTCTTGGGTTGTAATCGAGCTCACCACCACTAAGTCACAGGCACCCCAAAATGTCATTATCATATAATTCAATTTACTAATAACAAAAGTATCTCTTTATCAATAGGTGTGTTATTGATTCCTTTGTTCTATATATTAAAAGCCATAAATATCTGCATCTCTCTCTCTCGCATCACCGCCCAGACCGATGTACCAGACCTCCCCATAATAAATTCTATTCATGTGGAAATCTAATTCATGCAGCCCTAGCATTGGTGTATTTTACGTCACATATTCAGCACCATTTGGAGCTCTGGTGCTTATCCTTCGGCAATGTGTCCGGTTTCAGCCAGCGTTTACTTGGTTCGCACTCCACTCTGTAGCTATTTAGTGTTTTTTACGGTGTGGGCTAGCTAGCCCCACGGCCAACCTCCTTAGTCGCCTCTTAGACGTGTGGCAAGTAACAGTGGTTCTATTCTTTATCCCCCAAATTTGGGCCCAGGTAACCACTTGGCCGAATATCTGCATCTAAGTTAACTGTTGTTTAGTCTCTGGACGGAATTATTTTTTAGCTCCTAAAAATTGCACTCGTAGTTTCGAAACACTAAAGTATTTCTAAATGATTTACAATATGAGTTATTATATGCCAAATTGAAGCACAAATGGATGTAATTTTACAAAATATCTACTTTAGTAGCAAATATAGCACAGTGTTAACTATACAGGAAACATATTAGCATTTATTAAAAATTAAAATTGAAAGAACAAAAACAACTTTACCAAGAGCCTTGTTGAATAAACAAGTCCAACTGCTTTATTGATATTGGTAATCCATTTATGAATACATAAGCAGTAAACAAATTGTGAATGGATGCATTATTTGTTAACTATTTACAAACTAGCATCATGACTTTCATGAAAAATATCTAGTTTTTTGGTCACAGGGTATCCTTGAATGAATGGTAAACACTGTTTCCCTTCTATTTCTAGCATAAGTCACGATGATATGTATTCGTTATCACTTACACTTTACTTTTAAGTAGTTTTCAGTTCATATAAAAGTTGAATAGGAACAGCATGGGAAAGCAACAAAATATATCAATTCTTTAAAACAACAATACATCCCTGCGATAAACCTTGTGGATCTTTACAGCGACGGGTTGTACGCAATCAGTAAAGGAATACAGTGTTAGGCCTATATTTTCTTTGACCATCTGCACACGATGGGAGAAGTGATCAACTTTGCGACAACCACCTTTACTTCCCAATGTTTTTCTGGCACACAATTGAGAACCCAAGAGACATTGCGGTCAAAGAAAAAAATTCCAATCCCACTGCGGAATTGAACTTGGACCATGAGCCTAAGAAGCGAGTGCACTAACCACTAAGCTATCACGGCTCTCCCCCATTCTGATACTAATGTGTTAAATTTTTCACTATAGTACCAACCAACAGATTGTCAGTCAAGAGACAAGACACATATACTTTTCTTAAGTAATCCTTAAATAGACTGCTATATGAAACATTGAGTGGCTGCAGATAGTCATCAACAATCAAATATGTCACTTAGCTAACAATGGTGATCCAAGCTCTATTTCCATACTATTCTATATAGACAAGAACTTATCACTTCGATGTGGCTTTGTAGTGCAACCTATTTGATATTTTAATGTTTAACGGATCAACGTCAACGAAATATAACAATTTCATTTTTGTAAAATGCAATAAGTGACATTTTTAGATGGTATTTTGCATGAAAAAAAAAACTTTGCACCCTGTGTAAAATGAATGAAAATTAAAGAGAAAATATTGTTTGTAAGACACCACTAATTTTAAGTTTTTATAAAGTTTTTAGGTCTACATGATGTGTTTTGCCTCCGCATCCAGCAGAGTTGGGGTCAGCTAGTCTCTCTTAGGATGGGAGAAACGTGAAAACTAGTAGCCTGCTAATGACACAAGGTTAAGTGGGGCTCTAGTACGTCTAGAGGGATGGACTCCCATGTGTCAGGATTTTTGTTGTTGTTCATGACTTAGGAAGGTGAATCCGAAAAAAAAAGTTTAAAAGCATGCAGAAACCAGAAGTGCTGGCTTAAGAATCTGTGGGTGCCTACCTGGCACAACAAACTGATCTGTAATGTGCAAATCAAATACAGACTACAAAGAGTGATTTAATAAGAGGTTGATGTAGAGCGAATAAAGAAAAAGAAATATTTATTGGTGTATGTTTGTGTTTTTCTTAACAACCAAGTTAACCACGTTTTGTGATCTCTATGGTTCGCCCTGTTAAGCCCCTATCGCATGTAGGATCGGAACATCCAAATTTCGACCATATTGTGCGCACATTATCTAACAAGACACAAATTTGTACAGAACATTTTACACCGTAACATTTTACAAACAGAATAAAAAACCCATTTTAAAGTACCACATCTGGAGTTATACAGTAGCATGGTATCAGATCTGATTGGTGGTAGGAAGATTGTCAAAGTTGAATAATACCAGTAGGTAAAAATGTGTTTCTTAGAAATGAAGTAATATAGTTTCCATCAATTGACAACAATAGTAAAAGTTATAAATGAAC
This sequence comes from Arion vulgaris, assembly GCA_020796225.1. Classification (NCBI taxonomy): domain Eukaryota; kingdom Metazoa; phylum Mollusca; class Gastropoda; order Stylommatophora; family Arionidae; genus Arion; species Arion vulgaris. The sequence goes on from CM036764.1 coordinate 38,392,068, forward strand.
ATTATGCATTAACAAATTAATAGAGTAAAAAAACAAATCACCAGGTGTCATTATATTGCAATTAATGTAAGGCTGTATAAAACTCAATACTGACAGTTTGATAACAAACTGGCAACCTATCGTTCTCTTTGAAGGAGTTGGTAATCCCGAAAATTGATTGAGTGTCGTTTTTTAAGCTTTTTAAATAAATCTCTTGGAATCTCTAGATCTTCCACTTCACAACTCCGACCAGCAAACGAATCTTCTGCACACACAGTTTCAATAATGGCAGCACTGTAAAAAAATATAACATAATCATAAATGAAGTGTGGCTAACTAGTGTAAGAAATGCATACATTGAAATATCTGGTAGTTTTAATAATATTTGATGGGAGAAGCATTTCAGAAATAAAAATACTCAGTTATGTCGATTGTCCCCATCCACTCTGTGCCCCTGTGGCACCGCTGAACAAACCACAGAACATGTTCTGCAAGACTGTCCCCTGTATGTCCTCCCAAGAAAGGAATGCTGGTCCTACAACACTTCTTCTTCCTTCTTCTTTTGTCGTCACACTGCTACTGGGTTGTTGCCCAGTGTTGTGGTTTTCTGTTTTTGTCTTGCGCTGTTCTGGTGGCTTGTGTGATTGTTATCTTTGCTCTTTCACAGGATTCTGCTACGCCCTCTAACCATCTTTTCCGTGGTCTTCCTCTTGTCTTCTTTCTCGATGTTCTCAACACAACACAATATTCAAAACTACATGGCACCAGAGATGAGCTCCAGACAAAAGTCGACTTCATCATAAGAACGCGTCTAACAGTATAATCATCAAAATAGCGATCGCAAAGAAGAAGACGACTCAGTTATGTGATATTGGAGAGTCTCGGACACTGGAAGACTTTTCTTCTTCTTCAAACGCTCCATATCAACCACTTGTCAACCACTCTCTGTGTGTTATTTATATGTGATCTGAGCCTAAGAGCGATTGTACATTGTGCCTGTTATGCGCCTAAAAGTAGGCCAGCACATCCGATTTCTGCTTTTATTTACTAGGGTAGCATCCCTAGGGCCTGCATCAGTTGCCTCTTACGATATGCATTGTAGGTTGCAGTGGTACTATTCTTTGCTTCCCTTGCAGGACCCGGCACCACACTGGCGCAAGAAGAGCTATGAAAGCCAGGAGTAATTTTAGAGGAATAGCAATAATACCAGTTATTAGTCACGGTTTCAAGTTCACGGCTACGGGTTGCCATATGGAGTAAAAAACACACAGTGCTATGAGATCAATCCTTTGTCTTTAGACCTTTCAGTGGGGGACTGCCTAGAGTAGTTGATAGTAGCTCGGCCTGCTAGCTGTGAGACGCCTCATAGCTCGGGTTCGAACCTACTGTCCGGCATTTGTTTTGAGTCCCCTGGTCTTACTCAGGACGATAACGTGAGTACCTCTGAAGTCGGAGAAAATCTGCCTGTATGGTGAGGGAATACTAATTACGAGTACATTGAGCACACGGCTGCCAGTGTAAAGTAATTTACAATGTGCACGCTGCTGCCATTGTAAGAAATTGGAAAACGGATTTTCACGCAAAAATCAGTTTCAGAGATGAAACTTCATCTGAGTTAAAAGCGGACGAAAAAAAAAAAAAGACCTTTCAGCTGTCAGGGTTCCCCATCATGGCAAGAAACAGAACATGTTGGAGAATTATTATAACCGAACTTTGATGTGGATATGACACTTGACCTGATTTTCTTTGTTCTTCTGTCAATCATCATAGAATAAATAAACTGTATAAATTCGTTTCAGGTCATCCACAGAACAACTCAAGGTTCAGATCTTTCTGGGCTCTGGTTTGCTGAACTTGTCTTCTGTCATCCCATGATGGAGGGATTGCCTCCTTACAGTCTTCATGACATATGACTGTTTCATAGATTTACTCGCACCGTCATTACACATAAAGTCCTCAGGTCAATCAGAACATCCTTTCTCAACTGTGATATTTTTCATTCACCCACTATGAATTCAGGTGCAGTCATGACATCTGATATGGTAACTCTTGACTGATTTTTGCTTGAAGGCTAGTTTTCTTTACCATAAGTATCCCTCGCCATTCAAGCGAGTCTTACTTCGACTTCTGATACATTTGTAATTTAGATTCCCAAGTAACCTGCTGCCTTGCAGGTCGGCTGGGACAGCCAAAGGCTGACGGAGAGCGAACCCAGTAAACGCTAGCTAAAACCGGACACATCACCGAAGGATAAGAACCAGAGCTCCAAATGACGCTGAAGATGTGACGAAACACACCCATGCTGAGGCGACATGAATCCGATTTAGGGGTCAAAGGCTCATGAGGTCATGGTGGTAACATGAGCCAGGGTTAGCGAGGGGCGCGCTAACCAAGACCCTGCCCCCAACCTCCACGCGGTGACCCTGGAAACAGACTATGGTTCCGGTCTGGCTAAGAGGGGCAGGGATCGGGAGAGAAAACTACTGGTAGGGGTAGCAGTGCAAGTACGGAAAGACGATAAAGATACATACAAAGAAAATGCACAAATCTCCTGACCGATGTCCAACAAGATATTGCCCAAGTAAAGAAACCTTTGCCTGAACGCAAAGAAACAGCAACGAAACGTCTCAGACATGGATGAGAGGTGCATCCAGTGACCAAACGTATGCCCACGTAAGGAGAAGCTCGAAGCCCTGAGGAGGGGCAAACATTGCCAGCCCGTCGGCAAGAATAAATAAGACAGGACCGTAACGAATAAAAGTCTACCCTCGTGTTGGTGCGAGAGAAGATTGCAGCTGACCCGCATTGGTAGCCCGGTGCAGATACATGTACTGGGCAAGGTTTGCCGAGCGCAAAAAAAACAAGTTGCGTTTAGTGCATAACGAAACTACCGCCCTGGGAAACCGTGCAAGGTACTGTGCGATTAAAATTAACACCCCGGAAGAACTGAGGTTGGTGATGCCTAACGGAACTGCCAGCCTTGGGGCAACCGGCAAGGTTCGATTGCAGTCGTAACTAACACCCCCGGAATAACTGGGGCGGGTGATGGCGGCGCGCAAAATCCTCAGTTACGCTGATAGTGCCGACTGAAACGACCCTCTACATTGTTTGTACTCGACCCCATGCCAGTGCTTTCGAGGTTAATTGCAAATTGCCACGACTCAATACGCGCCTAGAAGAGGCTGAGAATGTTCCTTCCCGGATCAAACTCAAAATGTACGGTAAAGCAAGGCCGACAATGTACGGATCAAACAGGAAGTTTGGGTCTGAACATTGGCGAAGGCCGATACTTTACACGGTGTCTTATACGAGTAAGACAGTAAGACGCCGTCCGAGGATAAGCTTACAAGCCCCGAGAAATATTTCTCAGTCAGAACGGGCATAAACAGCGTAACTCACTGTCCCGGCGTAGATCACAAAGCCCAAAATACGGCAAAGCTGATCGACTCCTAGGAAAGCTCACCCTAGTAAATCAAAAGCTGGCTGAAAACGAACACCCCACCGAAGGATAAGCAACTGGGCTCCAATAGGTGCTGAAGGCTGGTGCACGTACATTACGTTCGGATGTTTGGCTGTTTATATATCACAATGAGAATGATTAAAACAGGCCTAGAACGATCGAAGAAGAAGAATCCGATTTCCACATGAATGAGATTTATGGGAAAATCTGGCACATCAGTCTAAGCGGTGATTACGAGAGTATTCCCAAGTAAAGAATCAAGAAACCTGTAATCCAACCGCATATCGTATGCACAACAAACAATATTTAGGGCCCAAGTTGGGTCCGAACCCTGAAATTAGCATGTCATATGGTTACTAGAAAAGTGTGTTACTGACTTGGCTATCAGCTCCCCTTAATGCTGATGTATAGCAGAGTTCTGTCTGAAGCTACTCAGTAATAACATATCTACACCTCTGAAATTGGAGAAGTATGCCCGCTTGGCACGGAAACTAATAAAAAGAAAAGCTAGAATTAATGCAAAAATTCAGTCAGAAGCATCATACCAGACCCCCTGGCTATGTTTAAATTCATTGCACCCGAATGGTTACCAGAGCCAAAATTTGGGGTGTAGTGAATAGAACCACTGTTACCTGCCACGCATGTCGTAAGAGGTGACTAAGGAGGTTTGGCAGAAATCGGATGCATGTATCCGCTAGGAATGCTAACCTAAACAAATGCTTGCATAAAACGGATGCACCAGGCCATAAGGCGCATAACATGGTGCAACGACCCTCACAATGAGGAATGGGATAACGGATTCTACGGTCGCCAATCTGCCTCAGAGATTTAGCCACGCAGTAAGAATGACAGACCTACCATCACAAGGGTGGCCAAAACTTACTGCGGGAAGAGGTTGGCAAAAACTGGGAAGCAGAAATCATAGGAATTATATCCTACAGAACTGTCCCCAGTATGCAGACTTGAGAAGAAAGAGGTGGCCCACTTACACTAGCGTCCAAGACAAACTGTATTGCGTGGCTGATAATCTGAGGCAGACGGCTGCCTTTATTAGAGAATCCGAAATCCCAATCTAGTGAGAATGCAGAAGAAGAAGAAATTCATTGCGGGCAAACGCAAGAAAAAGTAGAAGAATAATAAGATATCTACATGATCCTAAATGAGAAGACTACTACTGCCTTGTAGTTAGATTGGGGACATTCAAAGGCTAGCGGAGCAAACCGTGCACAAAACTGGACGGCAGGCAAACCAAGTAGTCCAAAAAGACTCGTGACCTGGGCAGATGACGCTCAACATTCCAGGAGGAAAGGTTGTCTAAAGGTATCTACCCGAAAAGAAAATAGCAACCTGCTGCCTTGCAGGTCGGCTGGGGACAGCAAAAGGCTGACGGATAGCAACCCAGTAAACGCTGGCTGAAATTGGACACATCGCCTAAGGATAAGCACCACAGCTCCAAATGGCGCTGAAGATGTGACGAATCACACCCGTTCTTGATGTAGGCTGTTTATATATCACAATAAGAATGATCAAAATGACCAAAAAGAACGATCGACAAGAAGAAGAAGAAATGAGAAGATACTGTGTCTACAATACCTGGTTGATCTATGTAAACTGTAGTCCTGTAATCTTCTCCTTCCCATGGCTTAGGCTCAAACACAAGCTGACCACCAACAAGAAGCTTATCATGTGTATCAGTGTTCCACGCCACCCATGGATGAGTAAGAAATGTGTTCTGGAAGTGATGTTTTCCAGGTTGCAGCCGTGTGTGATATCTCACCAAGTTCCCACGGTAATCCACCCAAGCAATATCTACAGGGACGTTAGTCCTGTCATGAGCAGACAAAATTCATGGTTACAATACAAGATTGAACTAAGATCAGTTATCTCACAAGATATCAACAGTTAAGTTAGGCTACAACATGTAACAAAGAAAGATGTCTTCATACCACTAACAAAATGTAATTAATATACGAAGACCACATTAAAAATCTATACATTAAAATAAAACAGTATTATTATAAATAAATGAATATATCAATCTCAAAATCATCATCATCAGGTGTGTTTCCACATCGAAGATTGTTTGTAATGAATCTCTAGCATCCTCTGTCTTTCGCCTTGGTGTTATTGCCAGACTCTAACCTGTCCATTTCTTAAAGTTTCCTCCCACTTATCTCTTGGTCTTCCTCTTGCTCTTCCCCCTCAACTTTCCCCTCTAGTAAAGATTTTATCATGGTGTCATGTATTTTGATGTGCCCAAAATACTTTACTTGTCTGAATTTTATTTCTCTTAATAATTGTTTCTTCATGCCTAGTTTTCCTAAAACTTTTTATTTATCTGTTTTTCTGTCCATCGAGTGGTGCTATTCTTTGCTTCCTTCCGGCCCGGCACCACACAGGCGAGTATGGAAGCAAATTCGTTCCTGTGGTAACGAATGGTAAAAATATACCCAACCGTTCAGAAAGCAATGACAAGCTACTGAATGTATAAGTGGTGCCTAGAAAATAGACAACTCTGTTACTTTGGTTTATGGCAACGTCCTGTAAAGGATATGCCACGATTTTCATTTTTAAACAAAGAGATTGTACATACAGATCTTCAAATTAAAAGATTCTTCTTCTTCTGCAAATGCTTCATATTAACCACTCTTTGTGATTTGTATGTGATCTGAGCCAAAGAGGGATTGTACGTTGTGCCAGTTATGAGCCTACCCAAGTACGTTGGGCCAGCATATCCAATTTCTGCAAAGCTTTTTATTTACTAGGGTATCTTCCCTAGGCTCCTACCTCAGTCGCCTCTTACGACATGCCTTGTAGGTTGCAGTGTTACTATTCTTTGCTCCCCTTGTGAGCCCCTACAAGACACGGGCGAAACTATAAGATTGTATCTACAGATCTTTAATACTAATAAATTTTGTTTATACTGAAATGTAAAATGAGGAGATTGTATTAATATTTATTCATCATCATCTACTTTATTCGTCTTGAAATTTTGCTCTCTTAACTACAGCTCTAAATGTTCCCCTGTTCTGTGTGAGGTATCCTGCATCTTCCGCAGTCACACTCAACTCGTCTATGACATCCTGCACCCATTTTCCCCTTGGTTTTCTTCTACCTGGCATCATGTCCTCCATAATGATCTTCTCTAGACAATCACGTCGTTTTATGTGCCCAAAATATTTCAATTTCCTCATTTTTAATTAATCTTCATTCGTCATCAAATATCTTGTCCTGAGCATAACTTTGCCACCCTAACAGTCCTCCGGAATTCTCTCTCTCATAGGCCAGATGTCCTGCCTCTGCAGCCGTCATGTTCAAACCATCAGTTACATCCTGAATCTATCTTCTCCGTGGTCTTCCTCTTCTTCTCTTTGCCAGTATACCTTCTTCCATGATGGTCTTCTCCAGCTCTTCATATCTTTTTATATGTCCAAAATATCTCAATTTTCTCTTTCTTATTTGCATCATCAGCCAGTTTTCTTTGATTTTGAGTTCTTTCTGAATAGATCTTTTTGTTCTCTTCTCTGTCCAAGATAGACGAAGGACTCTTCTGTAACATTTATATTCAAAAGCACATATATGTTTTTCCACTGCTTTATTAAATGTCCATGCTTCATACCCATACGTTGCCACTGGGAATATGCATAATGAATCTTCATTACCTGTTGGTAAATGTCAGATATGCTGGCCACTCATGACGGAGAGACTTGACACGAGATGCATTATAACTTGGCATCACGTTGACACTTGCAAGATGTCACAGGATGGCCTCTTGTGTATTATTTCTGGAAACAGATTAAAATGATAAGATATATTATATGTGTGGGGGACTGCCTAGAGTAGTTGATAGTAGCTCGGCCTGCTAGCTGTGAGACGCCTCATAGTTCGGGTTCGAACCTACTGTCCGGCATTTGTTCGAGTCCCCTGGTCTTACTCAGGACGATAACGTGAGTACCTCTGAAGTCGGAGAAAATCTGCCTGTATGGCGAGGGAATACTAATTACAGTGTACATTGAGCACACGGCTGCCAGTGTAAAGTAATTTACAATGTGCACGCTGCTGCCATTGTAAGAAATTGGAAAACGGATTTTCACGCAAAAATCAGTTTCAGAGATGAAACTTTGTCTGAGTTGAAAGCGGACGAAAGAAAAAAAAAATTATATGTGTAATAAGTGTGCAAGCATTATTTATCATTTCAAGTATGATTTCTTCTGCTTCGAATACTCCATATCAACCACTTGTTAACCACTGTGCAATTTGTATGTGATCTGAGCCTAAGAGTGAGTGTGTGCTGTGCCAGTTATATGCCTACAAGTAGGCCAGCACATCTGATTTTCGCGATGCTTTTTATTTACTAGAGTAGCTTCCCAAGGTCCTACATCAGTCGTCTCTTACGACATGCCTTGCAGGTCGCAGTGGTACTATTCTTTGTTTCACTTGCAGGTGCCGGCACCACACGAGCAAAGCACGAAGTAAAGATAGATAAGAGAGGTCCTTTCTAAATACAATGAAATCATCATATCTAAAGACGAATGATTGACTTCTGCACTGGAATTTCCCATATAGCTTAGCCCCTGCCCGCAAAAATAAACTCTGCAACTCCTGCAACAATCCTAGGTATGTTAGGAAAAAAATACGCACCTGTGAACGGAAAGGTCAATGAAAAATATGGTTCTAACACCATATTCCCCAACAAATATTATGGTATGAAAATGCATTCCTTTATCTTTTACATCATAAATTACTATCAATTTAACAGATTAACCACACACAAAAAACCATGTTTAAATGCACAACCACCGACGTACACATGAACATGTGAAAGTGAATAACAATAGAAAAGTGTTGTAATTAAATTACAATATTTAGTACAAAGAATAAATTATTAATCTAAGACTGAAACAATTTCTTCAGATATAAACATCTTCAAAAACTTGACAAACAGTTTAAAATATACAATTTAAAACGGACCGTTTTTATGCAAGGATAAACTCAATTTTCAGAAAGCCTTCTGGCCTTAAAAAATGATTCTGTCAATATATATTTTGTCAATAAAACATATTCGCAATTTTCAGTTTCATAAGGAATAGTTTTAGAGCATGACAGCTGTCGCTACCTTTTCAATAATTGATTATTTTTGTGTCCCGAGGAAAGAAGGTTGTTATCTATGTTTACATTGTTATTTCAATGCAGATTATTCTAGATTGTGTACCTTAATCCTTTTACATCCAATAAAAGTGAACCTACGTGTCCAACTTTTTCTTAAATTAATCAATGAACATATATCATAATATATCGCCCGAGTGGTTACCGGGCCCAAATTTGGGGTGTAAAGAATAGAGCCACTGTTACCTGCCATGCATGTCGTAAGAGGCAACTAAGGAGGTTTGGATGAAATCGGATGCATGTGTCCGCTAGGAATGCTAACCCGAAACAAATGCTTGCAGAAAACAGATGCACTAGGCCGTAAGGCGCATAACATGGTGCAACGACCCTCACAATGAGGAATGGGATAATGGATTATACGGTCGCAAATCTGCCTTGGAGATTTAGCCATGCAGTAAGAATGTCAGACCTACCATCACGAGGGTGGCTAAAATTTACTGCAGTAGGAGGTCAACACAAATGGGGAAGCAGAAATCATAGGAATTATATCCTACAGAACTGCCTCCAGTATGCAGACCTGAGAAGAAAGAGGTGGCCTACTTACACCAGCGTCCAAGACAAATTGTATGTCGTGGCTTATAATCTGAGGCAGACGGCTGCCTTTATTAGAGAATCCGAAATTCCAATCTAGTGAGAAGCAGAAGAAGAATATCATAATATCTCTGACGTAGGAGTAGGCATGCATGAATGGCGAAGAACACTGATGATAAGGAAAGAAAGCTTTCATGAAAAAATCAGTCAGAGGTGTCATATTAGGCACAATGACTATACCTGAATTTATAGCAGGTGCGTAAAAAAAATCGTAATTCAGAAAAAATAATCATGAGAAGGACCCGACATCTCTCCTTTGCCCTTTCCTTGTGAAGCGTACCAGTGTGGGCTGCTGGTAATCTGTGCTGGTTTTTTTCCTTTTCACATGTGTACAGCCAAAATACTTTCTCTAGAGTTTCTTCTTTTTCGCATCTACAGGGTATTCAAGATAAAAGTAGCCCGGTTGACTAATCAAAGCCTGTAAATTGGGCTACTTTTATGTTGAACACCCTGTATATGCCATATATACCTGACGTATATATATTTTTTTTCTTCTTCAGGTCTATAAGACTTTATATATATTATCTGTACATGTTTTATCGTGGGACAGATTAGCGTAATGGATAAACATTTGCATGTCGACTCGGGCAACAGAGGGTTGTGGGTTCGATCTTCTTCTTCTTCTGCATTCTCACTAGATTGAGATTTCAGATTCTCTAATAAAGGCAGCCGTCTGTCTCAGATTATCAGCACCATACAGTTTGTCTTGGACACTAGTGTAAGTGGGCCACCTTTCTTCTCAAGTCTGCATACTGGGGGCAGTTCTGTAGGATATAATTCCTATGATTTCTGCTTCCCGTTTGTGCCGACCTCTTCCTGCAGTAAGTTTTGGCCAACCTCGTGATGGTGGGTCTAACATTCTTACCGCGTGGCTAAATCTCAGAGGCAGATTGGCGACCGTAGAATCCGTTATCCTATGCCTCATTGTGAGGGGTCGTTGCACCATGTTATGCGCCTTACTGCCTGGTGCATCCGTTTTCTGCAAGCATTTGTTTCGGTTAGCATTCCTAGCGGAAACATGCATCCGATTTCAGCCAAACCTCCTTAGTCGCCTCTACGACATGCATGGCAGGTAACAGTGGTTCTATTCTTTGCATCCCAAATTTGGGCCCGGTAACCACTCGGGCGGTGGGTTCGATCTCACACTCAACATTTCACATGCGAGAAAAAGAATTGGTCCTCCTACACACTATTTTCTAGAAATGTGAAGTGGTAGGCACTTCATACCCTAAGGTCTGAAAAGGCTACGGGACTGTTTTTTTAAAACTATGTTTAATCATATTACATATATGTCAACATTGAGATGTCAAAGCTAATTCCTAAACTAAAGAAATATGTACTAAACGATTGAAAAAACACCCCTACACCTCAATGATATAGAAGATGATGAGGTCACAGACGTTTTTCAGATGTCAGTTTCTTATTCTTCACCGTTATCGGGGCCCAAATTGGGGTGTAAAGAATAGAACCACTGTTACCAGCCACGCATGTCGTAAGAGCGACTAAGGAGGTGTGGCTGAAATCGGATGCATGTGTCCGCTGGGGAATGCTAACCCGAAACAAATGCATGCAGAAAACTGATGCACCAGGCCGTAAGGCGCATAACATGGTGCAACGACCCTTACAATGAGGAATGGGATAACAGATTCTACGGCCGCCAATCTGCCTTGGAGATTTAGCCACGCAGTAAGAATGTCAGACCTTCCATCACGAGGGTGGCCAAAACTTACTGCGGGAAGAGGTCGGCACAAATGGGGAAGCAGAAATCATAGGAATTTTATCCTACAGAACTGTCCCCAGTATGCAGAATTGAGAAGAAAGAGGGGGGACTGCCTAGAGTAGTTGATAGTAGCTCGGCCTGCTAGCTGTGAGACGCCTCATAGCTCGGGTTCGAACCTACTGTCCGGCATTTGTTCGAGTCCCCTGGTCTTACTCAGGACGATAACGTGAGTACCTCTGAAGTCGGAGAAAATCTGCCTGTATGGCGAGGGAATACTAATTACGAGTACATTGAGCACACGGTTGCCAGTGTAAAGTAATTTACAATGTGCACGCTGCTGCCATTGTAAGAAATTGGAAAACGGATTTTCACGCAAAAATCAGTTTCAGAGATGAAATTTCATCTGAGTTGAAAGCGGACGAAAGAAAAAAAAAAAAAAAGAGAAGAGGTGGCCCACTTACACTAGCATCCAAAGCAAACTGTATGGCACGGCTGATAATCTGAGGCAGACGGTTGCCTTTATTAGAGAATCCAAAATCCCAATCTAGTGAGAATGCAGAAGAAGAATTTTTCACCGCTTGTTCTAGAATAGCCACTCGCGCATGTGTTAATGAGGGCTCGCAAGGCCAGCAAAGAATAGCAATACTGCGATCTACAAAGCATGTTGTAAGAGGTGACATGTAGGGGCCTACATATACTTAGGAACCACCCCAATACAAGAAGAAACCAATTCAACTTATCTAGGGATCATATTCGTTAAACGACTCACATGGAACAATCATTAAGAAAACACAGAAGGAAAGGCCAGACGAAAAATTGGACTACTCAGAAAACTGGCAGGTACCAACTGGGGAGCCAATGAACACACACTTAAGAAAGTCTACAGCGGAACAATTAGACCCCATCTAGAGTTCGGCGCAACAGCAGGGGCTACAGCTGCTAACACACACGTGCAGACATTGGACAGAGTGCAAAATCAAGCACACAGGATTATCACCGGAGTCATGAAATCTACACCTATCACAGAGATGCAAAAACCACTGAGTACAGGCCCTGGCTTTCAGAAGAGAAACCAAAAGTATGATCCAGATGGAGAAATACACCAGTATGCTCTTGCATCCAATGAAAGCAAGATTAAATGATCTGGCACTTGACGACAAAACGTAAACTGATGGACTAAAACAGCTTCGTCCATCGGGGAAAGCGACTAAAAAGACTGTGCAAATGCAAAGATGACCTACCAATGCACACAACACCACTGATACCTAATCTCTACCCTGTCCCCTGGGAACATGTTAGTGATACAGCAAAAATCATCACAACAATTAGTGGAATCACAACGGGAGAGACACACAATGACCTGCAAAAGAGAACAGCCACTATGTGCATGATCCAAGAAAATTACCCTATACAATCATGGATCCATGCCTACACTGATGGATTTGCAACAGATGCAATTAAGAATGGAGGGGCTGGTATCTATATTACAGATCCCAGCCCGCCTGCCCATCGTGTTCGTAGCGCGTTGGACTGCGGGTGACTAGCCCTCTGTGTGTGCGGGTTCAAATCCGCGGGCTGGCAGAAAAGCCACAGGTTCACCAGATTCATGGTGTTTGTGGCACCGAACCAAAGGGTTACGATGTCCATGGCACCGAGCCAAGGGCTGAAAGCTCAAGTGCTTTTGAATCGGGAAAACCAAAACAGATCCCAACAACCCCACTGAAACAAAGTACATGCCAACTGGTAAATTTTGTTCAAACTACACCGCAAAGGGCTCAAGCACTATTACAGGTCACAATCATAATCAATAATTCTAACTCTGATTGCCAACAAGCAGTATTTTTCACAGATGCTCTGTTTTGCAAGCGCTACAGAGTAACCATCCATCCCTGAGAAAAGAGCTCAGCAAGATCTCTACCAACAAACGAGTTACACTCCAGTGGGTACCATCACACTGTGGAGTGCCAGGTAACAAGAAGGCAGATAAACTTGCTAAAAATGGAGCAGAATGTGAACAAATAGATAATGAATTCACATACTTTGAAAAAAAGAGCTATTGTGGACATTAGAAAAGAACCTAAGCCATCCAACGATGACTACCACACACTTGACAGACTATCAACTTCCGATTCAGGATAGGTCATAACAGACTGAACAAACACCTACACAGGCTGTGATTGTCCCCATCCCCTCTGTGCCCCTGTAGCACAGCTGATCAAACCACAGAACATGTCTTGCAAGACTGCCCCCTGTATGTCCTCCCTAGAAAGGAATGCTGGCCCTACAACACACCACTATATTAAAAACTACATGGCACCATAGATGAGCCCCAGACAATAGTAGACTTCATCATAAGAACGTGTCTTAACGGTTTAATCATCAAAATAGCGATCGCAAAGAAAAAGGTAGGGGACTAGAGAAGCTACCCTAGTAAATAAAATGCATCACAGGAATCGGATGTGCTGGCCTACTTGTAGGTGCATGACTGGCACAATGTACAATCACTCTTAGGCTCAGATCACATACAAATTACAAAGAGTGGTTAACAAGTGATCGATGTGGAGCATTCAGGGATACGTACTTGCCACTAAATGATTATAAGAAAAAAAAACAGTCAAAATATGGCACACACAAAATATTGTTCTCAATTCATACATAGTATGTCACAATCCAGACAAGTAAAATTCAGACAAGTAAAGTATTTTGGGCACATAAAAAGGCATGACACCATGATAAAACATTTACTAGAGGGGAAAGTTGAGGGGAGAAGAGCAAGAGGAAGACCGAGAGATAAGTGGGAGGGAAACTTTAAGAAATGGACAGGTTACAGTCTGGCAGTGTGCAACACCAAGGCGAAAGACAGAGGATGCTGGAGATTCATTGCAGCCCACCTTCGATGTGGAGACGGCACCTGATGATGTCACAATCATGTACTCACAATTTTTTGCAAAAACTAGTTTTTTTATATGTAATGTGATATTAATTGCTAATTATTACTCTAATTAATGTTACATAACATCTACTATATAAGCTCTCTACATTGTGTGCATGATACTTGCTGATTTAACATCATTCGGTCTGCATTACTGTTGTAGTTTGATGTGCAAATCACAAATGCCAATATTATTAATATAGTCAATATATTTATTATTCGAAGTATGCAAATATTTTTGCATATTAATTAGCTCTGTGTGCATTAATACATTGCGACAATAAAATCAGTGAATGTGTTGTGTGTTCCCGCACATAAAAATGTATAGTTTATATGGTCTTCTATTAGAAATAAGAAAGATATTTAAGATAATATAAGTGTGTTGCTATTACACTTACAGTGACACAGTTTTCTAGGATTCGTATTTTTAATTTACCCTATATGTTTCATGTATTTATTATTTAGCAAATTTTAATTCATAAAATATTCATATCTTTTTTCAGAATTGACGTACAGACTTGGGTGAGGTACATTACTTTACAATTCAATACATACTTATTTTATTAATTATTACTAACTGTTAGTATTACCATGCATGCACTTCTGTTATTAGATTTGTGCTGAAGTGAGAGTTCAACAGACTTGGACAGACTGCGAATGTTCATCAGAATCATTTCAAGTTTCCGCAATCAATGAAATTACACGTAGCAGAACCCAACTCAACTGACAGTCGTCGTGGTGGTGTGACTCACAACTGAACTGAATCAGAATGAGAATGCATTTCATTTGGCATAATCAGGATTAGGAATCATCAAACGAAGAGTCAGTCAACCACCACATTATGATTAGTTCGAGTGCACAAATCATTAAGTTGTTAGAACTCTTACCGAATAAGATTTAATGTTCCCTGGAATCTCAATATTCAAGGGAAAGGCGTGTATTCTCACAAGTTTATCATTACTTAACAATACTTTTTAATCAGGAACCAATGTTTTGTTGACCATTATTAAACTTTTACTTCCTTTTGCCAGATTAAAGTTTTGAGCTAGAGCCAGACTAACACTAGAAAAAAAAGCCAAACACAGTTTTATATATTTTAAACCAGAGCTGTCCAACGTGACGCTCGCGTTCGTCATGGTGCCTGTGTGATATATCTCGGCCATCGTTAAATATAGTTGGCCGTGGATATATCTATGGCGCCCCATTTTACACATCTGGTTTTAAAGCTAATCATGCCCGTGTGGTTCTGGGGCCCGCAAGGGAAGCAAAGAATAGCACCTCTGAGACCTACAACAAACTTAGCCAGACTTCTTGGTAGCCGTCTGTTTCCAAGGCCGCCACGGGAGGCGGAGTGGAGGCTTGGTCAGTTTTGTTTTTACGCTGACCTTAACGCTAGCAGTCAGATATGAATCGCTGACAACTACAAGCCCATACAGCTTGTGTGTTGTTCCCTATCACGCCATCAAAGTTGTAGAGTTTTGTTCCTATGTGCATTTCTTGTTCTCGTAACTCATGTTTCTTCTTCTTTGCGTTCGTTCTTTACGAAAAATTTAATCACTCTTTGTGATATGTTTGATCTTTGCCAAGTAAGTGTATACATTGGTTTGGTGGCCCCTAAACGCATAGACTGCTATACGTTTAGGACACGTGCATCCGATTTCAAACAAACCTCGTTAGTCGCCTCTTACGATATGCGTGGCAGGTAACAGTGGTTCTATTCTTTACATCCCAAATCTGGGCCCTGGTAACCACTTGGGCGACTCATGTTTCTCAAAGCTATTAACAACTATACTGACATACATATAAATTTATACCCCCAAATCCACCATCCCTAATAATCAAAGAAAACCCGCTTGCATCTCTAGAGCTGGACTAGAAACCTGAACAGCCTAGTGAGAAATGTTTTTAACCATTTTGTCGTTGGAAAGCTACCAGTATGCTTACTCTCAGTCTTAGATAAGGATATCTGCAAGGCCTCAAGTAAGAACTTTTTAATCATTTCCAACAGATAAGAAAAAACTAGCGGATGGCCGATCTATGTGGAAAAAACATTATACAGAAGAGGTGCAGAATCTTTTGAAAAGAGACTTCTATGAGTCTGACCAGGATGCTGTGATGTTGGTTTAGTTAACAATCATCATCGTCAGGTGTCGTCTCCACATCGAAGGTTGGCTGCAATGAATCTCCAGCATCCTCTGTCTTTCGCATTGGTGTTGCACACTGCCAGACTGTAACCTGTCAATTTCTTAAAGTTTCCCTCCACTTCTTCTTCTTCTTCTTTGCGTTCGTTCTTTACGACCAATTTTAATCACTCTTTGTGATATGTTTGATCTTTGCCAAGAACGTGTATACGTTGCACATTGGTTTGGTAGGCCCCTAAACGCATAGACTTCTACACATTTAGGACATGTGCATCCGATTTCAACCAAACCTCCTTAGTCGCCTCGTACGACATGCATGGCAGGTAACAGTGGTTCTATTCTTTACACCCAAATTTGGGCCCCAGTAACCACTCGGGCGCTCTCCCACTTATCTCTCGGTCCTCGGTCTTCCTCTTGCTCTTCCCCCCACCCCCTCAACTCTCCCCTCTAGTAAATGTTTTATCATGGTGTCGTGTATTTTTATGTGCCCAAAATACTTTACTTGTCTGAATTTTATTTCTCTTAATAATTGTTTCTTCATGCCTAGTTTTCCTAAAACTTGTTTATTTGTCTGTTTTTCTGTCCATGAAACTCTGCCTATTCTTCTATATATCCACATCTCAAATGCATCAATTCTGTCTTCTAACTGCTTGTTCATTGTCCATGTTTCCTAGCCATACATTAATATAGGATATATATAGCATTTGATCATTCTCATTTTTAGCCTGTTTTTTTTTGTTTGGATGTCAGTAACTTTCTCATACTATTGAAATTATCCTTGACCATTCCTATTCTCTTTTTAATTCCTGTTAAACATCTGCATTATCTGTTATCATCTGACCAAGATATAAGAAACTTTTTACTTGATGTAGTAATTCTCCATGTATTTTTATATTCATTTTAGGTTTTTCCATTTCCTTGTTGATCACCATAGTTTTTTGTTTTCTGTATGTTAATGTCTAATCCATATTCCTTGCTAGTTTTGTCCAATTGGTCCACTAGTTCTTGTAATTCTTGTTCACTTTCTGCTACCAATACTGTGTCATCTGCATATCTTAAGTTATTATTTTCCCATTGATCTTGAGTCCTGGCATTCCCTCTAGTTGTTTGAAGATTTTCTCTGTGTAGATGTTAAATAGGTTTGGTGACAGAATGCATCCTTGTCTCACTCTTCTCTTTATATCTATGATTAGCTTTTCATGTTGGACTCTGTCAAAAGCTTTGCTATAACCAATGAAACACAAGTAGATACTTTTTTGCACTTCTATATACTTGTCAGGGAGTAGTCTTATACTAAGTATTGCCTCTCTTGTTCCTCTGTTCTTTCTAAAGCCAAACTGTTCTTCTCCTACTTCTATGTCTATCTTGTTTTTAATACTTTCATGTATGATCTTGAGTAGTATATTTGTTATGTGGCTCATCAGGCTAATTGTCCTGTAGTCTGTGCACTCCTGTGCTTTTGTGCTTTTTTGGGTAGTGGTATGAATAATGATGTCTTCAAGTCTCTTGGTATATATCCTATTATATATATCATTGTACAAATCTGTAATGGTTGAAATACCAAAATCCTCTAAGGAGATTAACATTTCCACAGTTATATTGTCCCATCCTGCAGCCTTTCCTCTTTTCATTGTTACGATTGCTCTTACAACTTCACATTTTAATATTGTTGGGCTAACAATAAAAGCATCGAAACATGTCCTCGAGTAGAGTAGAGGCCTTAACATTCTCTAGAACAAGAAAAAGGTTGAAAAAAGGCGCAAGACAGTTGACGTAATCTGAACTTAATTTTTTCTTTGGCTGTAAGCGGAATTATTTCTAAAATGATGACTTTATATTCCTTTCTAGGTTTCAGCTACTAGACTATATTTGTAACTGTTTATTGCTTTTGCAACAAACACTCGCTACTAAGTTAGTACTCGTTACATAATCGTTATTCTTCTTTCTTTCTCTAATCCGTTCTTGCCTCTTCTCGTCAGGATAAGAAAACAATTATAGAAGGGCTCTTGGTTACGTTTCGTACATAGTGTCTTTCACAGCCTCTGTTAACTATGTGGTCCACCTTTAGTGTGGACTTTTTAAAAAAAATGTGTATACACTGAATATCATCATCTTCTTCTTTGCGTTCGTTCTTTACGACCAATTTTAATCACTTTTTGCGATATGCTTGATCTTTGCCAAGAATGTGTATACGTTGCACATTGGTTTGGTAGGCCCCTAAACGTATAGACTTCTACATGTTTAGGACACGTGCATCCGATTTCAGCAAAACATCCTTAGTCGCCTCTTACGACATGCGTGGCAGGTAACAGTGGTTCTATTCTTTACACCCCAAATTTGTCCCCGGTAAACACTCGGGCGATACACTGAATATAAAAAGCACTACCTTTAGATGCGTAATGTTGGTAATCTTTTATGCAGTAAAAAAAAAAAAAAGGAACCCTTTCATACCTCGTGGTATATAGGTCAATACAGTGTTATGCCTGTATTTTTCATTGACCGTCGGCACACGATGGGCGATGTGGTCAGCATCACGCCGGCCGCCTTTACTTTCCCAGAGCATGTCTGGTACCCAGTTGAGGCTGGGTCGACCTGAGAGCCGTCGCGGTCGGGAAAAATTCCACGCGCATTGCGGGAGCGGAACCCAGACCACCAGCCTTGCGAAGCGAGTTCACTAACAACTACGCTACAGCGGCTCTCAATCTTTTATGCAGCCGATCCTTTTAATTTGTGGTTTCTGGATGGAGTTCAGTTCTAACATTGTACCCTTATATAGACTAGGAATAAGTCAAACAGCTCTCTGCCAGTGTCAGCAGGCGGAACAAACAGCGAAGCATATCCTGCAAGACTGTCTTCTCCTAGGTGAGCTGAGAAGCAACATGTGGCCACACCCAGTCGACCTGAAAACTAAGCTTTGGGAAAACCTAACAACCTTGAAACTGACTGCCCAGTTTGTGGTCCACAGAAAATTAAGCGCATGACCAGAGATCGCTGAAGAAGAAGAAGATAACATTGTACACACTTGTTCTCTAATGTTTTCATTCCTAAACATGTATTTTTTTATACATCCGACAGCCTACGTAGACACTTCCTCTCTGTCAGGACTAGGTTTTTTTCGCAATGTCTCCGTACCACTCTATCGTAAGCAACTCGTTCAATCTCTTTTACGGAATCTTCTTCTTCTGCGTTCGCCCGCGATGAATTCAGACGTAGCCATGGCTCATTGGATAGCGCTACTTACTGATTTTTGCGTGAAAGTCTGCTTACCGTTTTATGGGTGCCCCTCGCAATGAAGGCAGGCTTTTCCGACTTCAGAGGTTTGTACGGAATTAAGTCCAATATGTCCACTCTCTCAAATCATTCGTTTTAGGGTTTTACTATGGCGTCCTTTCTTCCTTGAACCATTCACACCAAACTGCAATGTCCTATTTATCACTATGGAAATCATGGCAGTAACTAAAGCGATGTTCTGGTTGGAATCACAGACTTTTATCCATGCATGTTTTCTCAGTGACTCAATGAGTATGCTCAGGAAGATTGAAACATAATGGGATCGGAGACATTGGATGAAGTCGCTGAGAAGATCTAAGCTGATCTTTCTTCTTTGCGTTCGTTCTTTACCACCAATTTTAATCACTCTTTGCGATATGTTTGATCTTTGCTAAGAACGTGTATAAGTTGCACATGGTTTGGTAGGTTCCTAAACACATAGACTTCTACATGTTTAGGACACATGCATCCGATTTCAGCCAAACATCCTTAGTCGCCTCTTACGACATACGTGGCTGGTAACAGTGGTTCTATTCTTAACACCCCAAATTTGAGCCCCGGTAACCACTCGGGTGTCTAAGCTGATAAAAATCAGTTTTATTTTTGTGAAAGGGCATGCAGTTGTAAGAGGAAATAAACGCACCAATAGGCTTGCATCGATTGGGTAGAAAATAGTCAACTAGAAGATTTGGATTTTGCAGATGATATTGCCTTGTTAAGTAGAAACAACCAAGATATGCAAAGAAAACAGACAACTTGTCATCTATTGCATCAAAAGTTGGACTGCAGTTAAGCTATGAAAAAACAAATATAATGAAGACACCTATGGCAAGTAATGCAAATATCACACTGGAATCTAAAATGATAAAAATAATAGAGCAGTTCACCTATTTATGTAGCAATTTTGATTGCACAGGAAATGTTAAAAAGAAATTATGATACGAATTGGCAAAGCAACATCAACTTTTAAAAGTCTAAATAAAATATGGAGCTGCAAGTTATATAGTATTAAAACTAAATTAGTTAATTAGTCTTTCCTCTTGGGCCTGTGGGCGGCGCATAGGGCAGAGGTCATAGCTCTCCATGTCTCGCGGTTCGTTGCTATCCGTTTTAGGTCTTTAATGTTTACTAGGCCCATCGTTGAGCCTTCTCTGGTGATGGTTCTACGCAGAGTCTCTCTTGGTCTTCCTCGTTTTCTTTTTCCCTCTGGTGTCCATATGAGGGATTGGTAAGGAGTCTTCTCTCATCCATTCTAAGTGTGTGGCCGATGTAGTTCCAGCGGCGCTTTCTTATAAAATTTGATACATTTTCTTGCTTGGTCTCTTGTCTTATTTGTGTATTAGGTCTGAAATCTGACCATTTGAGGTTCAGTATTCTTCTAAGACATTTATTCTCAAAGTTATCTAATTTTCTTTCTAGAGCCTTTGTTGCTTTCCAACTCTCGCATCCATAAGTTAATACTGGAATCACACAAGAGTTAAAGATCTTTAATTTTAAGTGCTTGCTGAGTGAATTGGACTTCCATATATTTGACAATTTGTTAAAAGCACTTGATGCCAATGCGATTCTGTGTGGAATTTCTGGCGCTGTATCCCCGTAGATGTCATCATACTCCCTAGGTAACTAAATTACGAATTTTCAATTCAAATGTTGTATCAATCCTAACATATGCCAGCGAGAGTTGGAAAATGACTAAAGATATAGAAAGCTAGTTGAATGCATTTGAAAATAGATGTCTGCGAAAAATAATGAATATAAAATGGAACGAATTCAGGAGAAGTGATGAAATCAGAGACATGTCTGGTCAACCACTAGTGACAACTGTTATAAAAAGAGAAGATGGAGAAATGTTGGACACACCTTGAGGAGAAAGGATCAAAGAATATCAAAGCAGGCATTGAAGTGGGATGCAAAGGGTTCAAGAAAGAGAGGACGACCTAAGAAAACCCTGAAGCGAACTTTGCTGAGAGAGGCAGGAAATATCGGTCTCAGTTCCATGGAGGAGATTGAGCAAGTTGCCCAGGATAGAGCGGTATGGAGAAATTACTTGCAGGCCCTATGTAACGTATAACGGTACGGGAGGAATTATTTATTTGTATAGGCTTGCAGGTATGGTTGCTGTGGAAAGCGGGCGAGCAATGGACCAGGCTGATATTATAAATTCCTTAAGGGAGAGAGAACTTGTGCATGATTCAAGTAATATAGTGAATCTACAACACGAACCAAACTGCAAGAATTCCAAGTCAAATGTGGTGTAGCTAGACAAGAACACTATGCTGGTAGCCGAAGAAAAATAGTAAACAAACAAAGAACCTGTGTCGATAGTCGCCTCACGCTGAGAGACATTCCAAGGAGGAGATCGGAGCACTTATGAACTAATTGGTTTGACGTGCAGTCATGATGATCCGACGACTAAACTAAACTTCAATGCCCACTTTGTGATTCTTTGATCATTTATTCTCAGAGCATGCCCAACATATCTCCATATTTTCTTTCTTGTAACAGTTATTACTAGTGGTTGACCAGACATTTTTCTTATTGCATAACTTCTCCTGAATACGATCAATTTAATGTTCATTATTTTCGAAGTGCGTCTACTACATTCGGCAAACTATCAAATAGAGCATGTGAGAACACAAAATTAACATTGCTTACGAAGATTCAAATCATCTTTTGTATCAGCAGTGTCATCATTTTTGTTACTATATGGCTCAGAAACATGGACAGTCTACTGAGAGGAGTCTTAACATCTTTCACCTTCGATGTCTCCGCAAGATTATGAACATGAGGTAGTACGACAAGATAACCATCACTGAAGTACTGCAACGTGCAAACTTGTTATCTATCACGGATGCTCTGCAGTAGAAGCCTAAGATGGCTAGGGCATGTGAGAAGAATGGAAAGTTGCCGCATACCATAGCAGGAGTTGTTCTGTGAAATTCCTAGAGTATAGTTGAACCTGACATGACCAACAGGTTTTAGTCACAGATTTTCATTTTATGACCGTTGGGTAGTTTCTGATGTAGTTTGCTGTGAAATTCGTCACTCATGTTGTATCGTTTGCTTGATAACGGCCTTTTTGGTCGACATGTTGCTGTGTATTGTCATTGATTTTGTAAAACTATAGTACATTGTTATTACATGTTTCGCCATTGTGAAATTTCGGAAGGGAAAGGTTCCAAGGTAGACTAATACCAATTTTAAAATGCAAAAACAATATTTCTCCCTACATTATGCTATCAGTGCCAACCTGGAAACTGACATCAAATGACAGAAGAAAACTAGTCACAACAAAGATGAAGTGTCTACGAAAAATGTTGGGAGTAACAAGAAGAGACCGGCTTAGAAATGAAGACATCAGGAAACAAGTGGGTACAACATCAGTACTAAACTTTATCAAGAAGCAACAAATTCAATGGTTCTACCACATAAGCATTTACCAACAGGCAGTATACACCAGAGAGCAATATTGCCCCGATACAGTGGATACAAAGCAAAAAGGCCACGCAAAAGGTAGACCTCGGAGATAACAGAGGCGACGAAAGACACCTTGTTTTATGAAGCACACACAAAAGCCCGTGCTAGAAAACTCTTCTTACCCTGAAGCCGTGAGGCAAACCAGGATTGAAGAAGAGAAAGAAAGACAATGTGCATAGAGAGGCTCGCTCCAGGTTTCTCCTTTTTCGACCTGACGCTGAATGGCAAACATGATCAGAGAATAGATAGATAGGCTAGGTATTCGTAGGATCTTTCTGTAGCAGTTCGTTTTGAAGGACTGGAGTTAGAGGGCGTGCTCATCTCAAAATAAGGGTTAAAAAGGGTCACCAGTTGCGTTATTTTTTTCATTTTGATTTCCACCTACCATTTATCGACATTACTTATCAATATGAATCTTCATTTTTGAGTCTCTTCATAAGTTATCTGCATTCAAACTTTTGATGCTATTGACTTGGATCCTGGCAACTACAGGTATTTGAGTAACGAATAGCTACCATTCGCATCTCACTAATTCTTTCCCACCCCTGAAACATTTAAAGATGGCTGATCAAATGGAGGTACAGTTTTAACTCTCACTACTTTTGACTTGTAATTTCAAACATTATGTTAGTTCACTTAAATTCATTCTTTTAGAGTATAGTTATATCATGCACGTACGAACACGAGTTACAAGAATAATAATAGAAAGCTATTGTTTCAGTTACTCGCCATCATTTCGCAATCGGCTGGCAGCATGGCCATGAAATTGAAATCAAAATTTGTCAGTCATGATTTTTGTTTTATGAATTTTATATATCCAACTATAATTTTCTTGTTGTGAGACATGTTATAGTTACAATTTTAAATTTTGTTAATAGTTTTTGTAAAAGATGATAAATCCGTTTTTATATTGACTGTTTTTGTTCCTCTAATTTTTGCAGAGTGCTAAAATAGTTTATTAAATTAATTTTTATTCTCTAGCCGTGTGACTGTGAGTGAGTGACTGAGTTTTGATTTGTGTTTTTAATAGTTGAAATAAATCATACTTTACTAGTTTTCTGCATTTAAGTGAAACAATACTCATATAATTATAATGAAATGTATCTTAAATTGAATATTGGTACAACGTGGAACTCCTTAGTCTTCTAAGTTTACAGCCGTGATTCATGGATGCTGAAGCCAGTGAAGCTTGGCTATGCAAGGGTTATTCTATCTTTCAAGTTGCGTATGCAACATAAAATGTAGTAAATTTGTGGTATGAAGGCACTGTGGCGTGGCACTGATTTCTGTTTGAAGCAGACCTTTGATGTCACTCATTCAGCCCCGCCAGTCTAAATGCAATTTGTCTTGGTCTTGGTTTACTACTCTACTATATTAATTAATCAAATTCTTCTCTTCTTTAGTGAGTTCTCTTACTGATAAAACGACTTTATTGTACTAATGATAAACAAATTATTTTATCATATAATATGTTGTTACTGCATATGAAAATAAACATGTGCATGAACTCGTGACACTGCTAAAAGAATGAACCAAAACTTCTGTATGGCTGCAAATCGAGAACAACGAAAAACCCACAAAAACTCCTGGTACTGCCTGTAGTACCACTTTTTAGTGCGGTGTAGGATGGGATGACAAGAGCCTGAAGAATTTAATGACCGCATGGCTAGTGCAGTCACAGGGAAACTGCTCAGGTTAGACTTTTCTTTATGCCCCAGATGAGAAAAAATCCTTGCCTTACCGTGGACTGAACACATATCTCCTGCAAGGGAGCCTCACCCTAATCCATTCGGCAAGACTCCTCGAACAATGAATAATGAAAAAGTGCTAAAAGAAACACGGTTTACTGAAAAGCGGATGAACAGGAAAAAACAAACATTTGGTAACAAGTAAAATTTAAGGGAGGAGATATAAAGGAAGGCAGAATGATAAGATGCTGAATGGTTTGACATTGTGGTTCGACCAGAGATCAGCATCATAACTGATAAAACTGCGCCAACCAGAGTTAGGAAGAGACTTGATCCCCTAAACCGACATGCATGGCACATGACTGACATATTACTGACATTATTGTAAGTGAATGAAACTTAAATGTGGATATTTGTTAATTTTTCATCTTTAAAAAACCCATTTCAGTCTGCACCGACCACCAGTAGTATTGACGTCAACACAAATGCTCAAGTTGAGGGAGATGGTCCAATCAAAGATGAAAAGAGGAATGGACATGTTGCAGTAGATGAAATGACATCAAAGGACTATTACTTTGATTCATATGCACACTTTGGTATTCATGAAGTAAGTAAACAAAAACTATCGTCTGTGTGGACTTCTCTTTGTCACTTTCATCACTCTGTCTTGCCTCATATACTTCGTGAAATGTGGGGGCGATTTTATTCATAAGAGGTTATTAAAAAATTAAAATTTCCCCTCGCTTTTTCAGACCTAAGGATATGAATTGCCTGTCAGGAGGTATGAAGGCCAATTTCTTACCTCATGTGGAATGTTGAATGTGGGATTGAACCATAGCCCTCTTGTGTCAGAGTTGATATGCGGCCACTTTGCATTACATTAATCTGTCCCACCATAAGAGATTAGTAAAGATAAAATGATGAAACATGATGCAAAAATGCTGTGGTTGAAAACTGAGTGACTTCTGCAATCTCTGGTGATGTGCTTAATCCAGTGTGGACATAAACCGGGCAGCCAGCTTCAGGTCTGTCAGTTTTCCACGAAGCTTATTTTTCAAGTTGATTGGATGTGACCACATGTTGCTTCTCAGCTCCCCTTGGAGAGGACAGTCTTGTAGGATATGCTCGAATGTCTGTCCCGCCTATTGACACTGGCAGAGAACTCTTTATCCCAAGTTTTTGTGTCTGTTGAGTCTGCAGTGTGACTGGTACATAGGCAAAATATAATGATACGATAATGATATTCGCATTCACTTGTGGATAGTGTTTATCCTATTTGATCTTTATCTTCTCTACTATTTCATGTTTTGCTCCCTGTGCCACACCATGGGCAATGGTTTTGACTGACTGGCTAAACAATGAATGGGCTGGAAAAAATCTTACTGTAACCTTTCGTTTGCTTGAAATATTGTCTATATATTCAATGTTGTCTCTTGTGAAAACTTATGTAGCTCACACAGAGGTCTATGTAGTTCTGCCCAGTGTTTCCTTCCTTTCGTTTGCTTAAAATATTGTCTATATTCAATGCTGTCTCTTGTTTAAACTTCACTGTCTCTTGTTTAAACTTCACTGTCTTGTTTAAACTTCACTGTCTTTTGTAGCTCACACAGATGTCCATGTAGTTTTCTGTCGAGTGTTGGTTCATTAGGTCAGTGAGTTTGCCTCAGTATATCATATTCGGGGTAGTCTTGAAGTATGTGCTCCAGGACACTGCAGACTCAACAAACACTTATATAGACTAGGAATAAGTCAAACAGCTCTCTGCCAGTGTCAGCAGGTGGAACAGACACCAGAGCATATCCTGCAAGACTGTTCTCTCCTGTGTAAGCTGAGAAACAACATGTGGCCACACCCAGTCAACCTGAAAACTAAGCTTTGGGGAAACCTGACAGACCTGAAGCTGACTGCCAGTTTGTGGTCCACAGTAAATTAAGCGCATGACCAGAGATCGCTGAAGAAGTAGTATGTGCTCTGCAGCCTGATGTACATATGGCTGACTTGCCAATCTTGAATTTTGTATCCATGTGGCTGCGGAGTCAATTGTGTCCTGTTCTATTATCTGCTCATATTATAGTAACCATCTTGTGTTGGTATTTACGACTTTCTGATTGATTTAATCATCCTTTCTTTTGGTGGTACGTAACTGGCACATCCAGTTGCTCTTCTGCAGCACTTTGGCCAATCGATCTGCAGTTTCATTTCCTGGTATTCCACAGTGAGCTGCTGTAACCAACCTTTCCATATCTTCTAGTTAGACTTATGGAGTGTAAGGAGACCCCTTAGTTATACGTACAAATTCCATTATAAGTAGGTGATATGATCATCCTTAAAAACTACTTTGTAAATGCAAGTTGATAATTGCGTGTTGCAATAATTACTATATTGCTTTCTACAGGAAATGCTGAAAGATGAGGTGCGAACACTCTCATACAGAAACGCCATGTACTACAACAAGCACTTATTCAAAGACAAAGTCGTCCTGGATGTTGGTTGCGGAACAGGCATTCTCTGCATGTTTGCTGCAAAGGCTGGTGCTTCTAGAGTTATAGGGGTATGTCATCTTGATGTAATTTTCAATGTGCTAGTAAATGTTTGGAAATAAAAGAAACCAAGACCAATACTTATCTCAAATGTCACTTATGGATAACAATGATTATTAAAACGATGCACGTTTTCATAAATGGCAGCACATCTGAAGTCGGAGTAAAGCAAGCCTTCACGCAAAAATCAGTCAAATGTGCTTTATTAGCCGCTGTGACTACGCTTGAATTCACAGCGGACGCGCCCGAGTGGTTACCGGAGCCCAAATTTGGGGTGTAAAGAATAGAACCACTGTTATCTGCCACACATGTCGTAAGAGGCGACTAAGGAGGTTTGGCTGAAATCGGATGCACATGTCCTAAACGTGTAGAAGTCTATGCGTTTAGGGGCCTACCAAACCAATGTGCAACGTATACACGTTCTTGGCAAAGATGAAACATATCACAAAGAGTGATTAAAATTGGTTATAAAGAATGAACGCAAAGAAGAAGACACAGCGGGCGATCTTAAAAAATGTAAAAAATAAATGGCAGCTTTTACAGAATAGAGGGGTTGAAATCATATGCCAAGGCTGCTAATGGGGAAATCATGAAAAGAATCAAACAGGTGTCGGTGAGATAACTTTAGAAAATACGCTGGCATTGGAGACTAGAAATTAGTATCTTCATGCTTCTCACTAGATTGGGATTTGATTCTCTAATAAAGGCAGCCGTCTGCCTCAGATTATCAGCCACGCCATACAATTTGTCTTGGACGCTAGTGTAAGTGAGCCACCTTTTTCTTCTCAAGTCTGCATACTGGGGTCAGTTCTGTAGGATATAATTTCTATGATTTCTGCTTCCCGTTTGTGCTGACCTCTTCCTGCAGTAAGTTTTGGCCACCCTCGTGATGGAAGGTCCGACATTCTTACTGCGTGGCTAAATCTCCTAGGCAGATTGGCGACCTTAAAACTGCTATCCCATTCCTCATTGTGAGGGGTTGTTGCACCATGTTATGTGCCTTACGGCCTGGTGCATCCATTTTCTGCAAGCATTTGTTTTGGGTTATCATTCCCTAGCGGACACATGCATCCGATTTCAGCCAAACCTCCTTAGTCGATTCTTACGACATGCGTGGCAGGTAACAGTGGTTCTGTTCTGTACACCCCAAATTTGGGCCCAGTAACCACTCAGGTGAGAAATTAGTATAACAAAGATGATAAAGAGAAACAGGAATACCAAATCACTCATGGGAAAAAAAATTAGCTAGAAATATATATTGGGGTGATTGGGACGACTTGTAAAGGACAACGTGTTAGAGAAATGAATGGCCAGTGTTTTGATGAATACCTGTGCTGAAAGGATTATTATTATTCAAATATATACAACACTTCTTAAAATCTTCTCCACAACCAAACTAAAGAAGTGGTTGATTTTGAAGAGCTAAAGTACTGTCATGAAAATGCCTCCCATCATTTAGTTTACTGTGTTTATGCATGCATGCTTGCTTATGTTCACTATTAAGTCTGGTTGTTATTCTTATCACAGATTGAGTGTTCCAGTATCATTGATTATGCAGAGAAAATTGTTGCTGCCAACAAATTAGACAAAGGTAAGCTCATGAAATGGAATTCTTTGCTGTACATTTGAGTTTTTTCAACCCAATCTTGTTTCATTTTGCTGTACAATTTTTTAATGTCATTGTCCAGTACTTCTTCTGTGCAGAACTTTATCGTGTCTTTTTTAAAATTGCTCTTTTCCATGAGATATTATGTTATGCGTAAGAATTTTGCAATACATTCCTATTTTGTTGTATACTTTTATTTTGATATATAATCCTATTTTGCAACTCAAGATCTACATCTACACAGCAAATGTAGTCAAAATTCAGATGGGTCTGTTGTTCATCATTGTAAATCAATCGGGGGTTTCGATGGTGGGTTTGATTCTGCGCTACACCAGAAACCATGTCTAGAAGATTCCCATTAACTTCACATCTTAAGGTTATATATGTAATATGATAATTTATTTATCTACTACATTTAGAATTAGAATGTTTTTCATTTCTTTCATCTAAACTCATTATTTTGCAGTTGTCACTCTAGTGAGGGGCAAAGTGGAGGAAGTTGTTTTGCCGGCGGATATTGAGAAAGTGGACATCATCATCTCTGAATGGATGGGCTACTGCTTGTTCTATGAGTCAATGCTGAATACTGTCATTTTTGCCAGGGATAAGTGGCTGGTAAGTTGATCTTAACTCTTAGTGGACCAGGGGAAAAGCCATTTTAGAGTAAAAATGCCACCTATTGTGGCTCCTGGTCGACAAGGAGTTGATACTAGCTCCTTCTTCTTTGAATGCTCCATACCAACCACTTGTTAACCACTCGGTTGTGATTTGTATGTGATCCGAGGTTAAGAGTGATTGTACATTGTGCCAGTTGTGCATCTACAAATAGGCCAGCACGTCGGATTTCTGTGACTTTTTATTTACTAGGGTAGCTTCGCTAGACCCTTACCTCAGTTACCTCTTACAACATGCCTTGTAGGTAGCAGTGTTACTTTTCTTTGCTTCATTTGTGGGCCCCGGCACCACACAGGTGATTCTTTAATTCTTATATAGTTCCGTGTATAGCATGTTCCATGTATATCAGCATATGTGATTCTGGAAATTTACTACTAGTTGGTAGTTCGTTTCATATAATTGACTTTCTTCCCTGTCATGAAGTTAAACATAATTTTCTTAGCCTAGTCCTCTATTGCATATATTAAATGTCTTGGTTTAATCCACTCACTTTTATAGTAAATGCGCTTGTTGTCACAATCTATTCATCCTTATCATTACTTACATATCCATAAAATATGCTTCATTCTAAGCGATAAGTTGTCTTTATTTATGAACATCGTCAGCAGCGTCTTATTAGTCTTTGTAACCATTTACTAAATGTGGACCCTACGGCTACACTCTTAGTAGTTAACAAATTAGTACCATGAGGAAACTACAAAAAGGACTGAAGTAGGTGTATGTAGTTGACCATGAGAAGAGAACTAGTTGTAATACACATTGAAAGTTCAGTGCAGTTTTTTGCAGTTTGTGCATGCTTGTGATAGTTTATATTTTCTAGATGCTATAGTTTATTTTTGATGATTTTTAAGAGCATGTCATGCTGATCTTTTATCTGAAAGTGATTCATAAATGTGATTGCAAGAAGGGATTTATAAATTAATCACAGTGCATATCTCAGTGTAACAAAGATAACTGATAAAACAAGGATCGCAAAGGATATTTTTTATCAAGGAAGAGATAATAATTAATGTGAACAGTTATGAATATCTCAGTTCACGGTTAACAAAAACTAGTTAAGGTACAAAACATGGGCCTAAGAATAACTCTGGGAGCAATGAAAAGCAGTCCTATCATAGAAATGGAAAAACCGCAGACATAGAGCCTCTAGAATGCTGCAGAAAATTTTAAACACTCACCCAGTTTGAAAAACTAAAACGGCTAAAAGAACACCCTCTACACACAAAATTCCAAGAGAAAACAAAAACAGACTTGCAAGGAAAAGTCCCAACCATCTGGCCAGAGCATTTCATTTGCAACATACAGACATCCTAGAAACTGACCCAGAAATGTGGGAACCCATAATACCAGAGCCATGGACACGCTACCAAAACATGGCCCCAAAACACCTAGAAGTCTCAGAAATAATCTCCAAAAAAAAATACAGAGACATAGCAAAGAGCCATTTCACTCCAAATACTACGAGAGCAATATCCCACCAGCACACGTGTTCACAGGTGGCTCAGCTACAGATGCTACCAGAAAGGGAGGCAGCGGAATCTACATCACTCACCCTCAAGGAAACACACTCTCTGGCAGCAGGAGATACATGCACCAACTTTAGAACAGAGGCAACAGCCCTTGATTCAAGATCCGTTCTCCAGGCTATCTCATGTCCCAGACAAGACAAGCTCATTCAGGACATACGGCAAAATATCAGCTTGTTGTCAAAAAATCCAAACTGGTCTTACAGTGGATACCAGCGCACTGTGGCATACCAGGAAACTAAAAGGCTGACAAACTCGCAAGGGCTGGGGGGAGCCTAACACAACACCACCCAACACAAAGTTTTACAGAAGCAAAAACTCCTACAGAAGCAAAGACTCTCCTGAAACAATCCAGGAAAATGATCTGGAGAAAAACAAATGGAGGATACAACCCAGAGCACGACAGTATAAATACACTAAACAGAAAAGCAGTCTTCAGACTTAGAACGGACACTGCAGTCTCAGAGCACACCTCCACAGAATGGGTCTCAGGGACTCGGCAGCCTGCACCTGTGGAGCACCAAAGCAGTCCCCAGAGCACATCCTGCAAGACTGCCCTAGTCTGAGTAGTGAGAGATTGGAGATCTGGCCAACAGAAACAACACTACAAGACAAACTATGGGGAACCGTGAAGACCTCAAGCGCACCGCCCTGTTTATGACACATACCGTAGTAGTAGCATAGCAAAAGTTGATCGCGGAAGAACTGTTAACAAGACATGGAAATGGGATGAAAGAAATTAAAAGATCAACATACATATCCGTACAAAAACAGCCAGGAATAGAACTGATAGGAAAACACACATCAGAACACTAGAAGCATGCATATGGTGGCAATGTATGAGTGTTAAAAAGACATTTAACTAAACTGGAAAAGCATAAATTTGCTTTTGAATTCAAGTGTTACAGCAGTCTTCTGTATGCCATGGACAGAGAAAATGAATAGACCTAACCAGAAGGAAAATAAAACTTGCTGATGCTACAAATAAGAATTAGATAATTGAAGTATTTTTTATGCATAAAAAGACACGAAGGGTTGTAGAAGACCATTATGGAAGGAGGCATCACAGAGGAAAGAAAGATTCAGGAAAAGATGGATTCTGGATGTAGGTGATGATTTGAGCCTCTATACGGACCTAACACCGTATTACCCAATGTACCTCGGTGTGAAAAATGATTCATTTTACTTTGTTACTTTACTTATTGTATGTACCAGTATAAATTTGTTATGCTATATTGAACAGTTTGTCCATTTGTATAGTTGCTCTTGACAAGGATACAATCATGATTATTGCTTGCAACCCTGAACTATATGTATGAAACATTTGATGTGATCTCTGCAGAAACCAGATGGTCTCATCTTTCCTGATAGGGCTACGCTGTATATAACTGCCATAGAAGACAGGCAGTACAAGGATGAAAAAATCAACTGTAAGAAAATAAGTTTACCTGTTAGTGTTGTACTTATTTCCTATCTTCTGGTTCGCACAGTCTCCAGATTTTGTTCACTTGTTTTCTGGAACATTGTTCTTGTACTGGTCTGTGTTTATCCATAAATTAGAGACATCTGTGACTTTTATACTCCGATTTGTTATATGCTTGACTGAAACCGTAAGGCAAGAGAAGAATGGAGAGGCAGAACACTTAGCGAAGAATATGTCAAGAGAAATCAGATTATAATTGGCATAGCACATTAAGATAAAGATGGTCCAAAATAAAAGTCTTCTTGTGTGTTGCCGGGACGCAGAAGGAAAACAAGGAATGAGTACTGTGACTTGTAAGAGGCGAAAAAGTGGAGAGTGATTTGTGGCTGGGTTACCCCATCCGGTAGCAAACTAGCTACAAAACCCAACCAACCATGAACAAGTTCCCATCTCTCCGTATTGCATACCTCAACAAATATTATGGAATCTTATGGATTTGAACTAAAAATGGTTGACATATCTGAAATTGAGAGAGAGAAAGAAGAATGAAAACTGATATTTTTTATGACATCTAAGAAGCAGTTAAATGTGGTGACAGAAGGGAATGAGAGATCATCAACCCAGTACACAAGTGGTGACACTGGTAACAGCATGCAGTCTAATTCAGAGAGGGAGGGCAAAGCCGTTCCTGAAAATGGAATGCTGAAAACAGATGTATAGGGCCAAAAGGTGCAGAAACTAACAGAACACAACAAATGTTCTTGTCTGGATGAACAATGTCCATAAGTGAAATTATTTTTGTCAAACATGGCATTGGATAGTTCTACAACATACAGCCATGGGTTAAATTTAACATCTGGACCAAAAGTTCTGTCTAGAACATGATCAAATAGCTTTTGCTGAGCCAAACTTTGCTGCCACCCTAACAGTCCTTTAAAGTTTCTCTCATAGGCCAGATGTCCAGCCTCTGCAGCTGTCATGCTTAAATATACATTTCAATATTAATTATTGAAGAAAACAGGAATAAAATATAACATCTGGATTATTTTACAATCACCTATTTCCTCTTTGCCTGTTCCATCAGTGCCTGCTGTGTAGTGATATCTGCACTTGTTTGTAAGTTGGTTGGCTATTCATGTATTACATGTTTTTCTGGTATCTGATAAATAAGCGCTTACCACCTCATGTCCAGTGCTAGACACCTTCAAAAGTTGCTGTTGATGTGGTTAGCAATTTGGCATATGTTGGGTTCAGGTTGAAAAGCTCTCTTTATACAACAGTGAGAGTGGTTGTGATTGGTAATGATTCTGTAGACCTGTCAGTGTTTTCCATGACCAACTTGTTGAGAAAAATGTTGTTGCCATTTCTTTAGACAGATGGGTTGCTGTTGTATATAGTTTTTATCTTGATCAGTTTGGCAATTTCTTGCACTGTTAATTGTCAGTTATATTTCAAGGTAATCACGCTTGGATCTGTTATTAAATTATTATGATTTTACTTATCAAATTTGTTGAGATAATTTCTGTCTGAATGTATGTATTTTATTTTGTGAACAGGGTGGGACAGTGTATATGGATTTGATATGAGTTGTATACGCGAGGTAGCAATAAGAGAACCTCTAGTGGATGTTGTAGACCACAAGCAAATAGTTACCAATTCATTTTTGGTCAAGGTAAGAGAAATCATAGAAATTAAGATCAATGTCACAACATTCATATCTCTTTCAGCATGTTTTTTTTGTTGTGTTGAATCATGTCCTGGTTGTTACATCATGACTGACTAAAGTATAAGAGAATGTTGACAAAAATATAAATCTATGCTGAGTTATATGCACAAGAGATGATGGACAGTACATCTTTCTTGTCTATTATTTAATGCTATCGTTATCTGAAGCATATACTATTCATGTGTGTCAATATTGGTACAGTCAGAAAAGTAATTCCGATTAATTAATAATCTTCTTTGAACGCTCCATATTGACCACTCTTTGTGATTTGTATGTGATCTGAGCCTAAGAGCGATTGTGCTCTCTGCCAGTTATGTGGCTACGCACATCCGATTTCTCGACACTTTTATTTAATAGGGTAGCTTCCTAGGCTCCTAGCAGGCTGTCTCTTATGACATGCCTGTAGATCGCAGTGTTACTATTCTGTACTACCCCTGCCGCTCGTAGTTGCGGAGCCCGCAAGAAAGCAAAGAATAGTACCACTGTGACCTACAAGGCATGTAAAAGGAGACTGATGTAGGATTCAGGAAGCTACCTAGTAAATAAAACATAGCAGAAATCAGATGTGCTGGCCTACTTGTAGTTGCATAGCTGGCACAACATACAATCACTCTTAGGCTCAGATCACATTGTGGATAACAAGTGGTCGATATGGAGCGTTCAAGAAGCTTCCCTGTGGTTCCCGGAAGCATAATCAAACTTCAGTGTTGGGCCGCTGGTGGATTTGTTGAGCCAGAGATCGGAGCACTTATGGACATGTCCAGACTGCTATAATAATAATAATAATTCCTCTCGTACGTTATACGTTACATAGGGCCTGCAAGTAATTTCTCCATACCGCTCTATCCTGGGCAACTTGCTCAATCTCCTCCATGGAACTGAGACCGATATTTCCTGCCTCTCTCAGCAAAGTTCGCTCAGGGTCTCCTTAGGTCGACCTCTCTTTCTTGAACCCTTTGCATCCCACTTCAATGCCTGCTTTGATATTCTTTGATCATTTCTCCTCAAGGTGTGCCCAACATATCTCCATCTTCTCTCTCTTATAACAGTTGTCACTAGTGGTTGACCAGACATGTCTCTGATTTCATCACTTCTCCTGAATTCGTTCCATTTTATATTCATTATTTTTCGCAGACATCTATTTTCAAATGCATTCAACTTGCTTTCTATATCTTTAGTCATTTTCCAACTCTCGCTGGCATATGTTAGGATTGATACAACATTTGAATTGAAAATTGTAATTTAGTTTTAATACTATATAACTTGCAGTTCCATATTTTATTTAGACTTTTAAAAGCTGATGTTGCTTTGCCAATTGTATCATAATTTCTTTTTAACATTTCCTGTGCAATCAAAATTGCTACCCAAATAGGTGAACTGCTGTTATTTTTATCATTTTAGATTCCAGTGTGATATCTGCATTACTTGCCATAGGTGTCCTCATTATATTTGTTTTTTCATAATATTTGTTTTTTCATAGCTTATCTTGCAGTCCAACTTTTGATGCTATAGATTAATTATATATAATTTATAGACTGCTATAGTGCGTTTCAAAATGATTTTCCGCAGGGAAAATTAACTTTGCATATGATCTAATGATCGTAATGTCCCGAGGTTGATACTTTTTTTTACTCAATAACAAACGTATGGTTGAAAATTTTCTTTATGTAAAGTATATAAAAGTGACCATCTCCTTAGCCAACCATATAATGAGAAGTATTACCCTTCATATTTGTGAGATGTTGCAAGTTCCACGACTTGCACGTTTTCACGTGGTTTTCCGATTTTAATCGCTTTATCGCACTTTAAAAAAATGTATAATGATTCTTCCGGTGTGTTTAGTTACAATTTACCGTTTGTGTTTTCAGAGCATAGGTGTATTACAAAACGTTTAGTATTCTAGATTTGTTATACAATGGGTATGAAAATCAAGTTTCTTACACTGCATACAGTGGCTGTGAAAATGTATAAATATTTTATCAGAGAATCTAATCGTGGAAAACTGTATCGGAGTATATCAAATCCTGAACAGAGAACTATGCATGCTTTGGGCTTAAGAAAAAGATATCTACATAAATTACTCAATGTTAATGGAGCTGTCACTACAGTCAATACATTGACTCAAGGCAGAAAGTAGTAGACAATTTTGACAGGGATGTGAAAAGAAATGTGATAGAAGAGAAATTTGCAGAATGTTCGATTCCAAAGAAACTGTGACACTAAGAAAGCTGAAGATTAGGTTAAAAATACACAATGACATTGATGTATCGAAATCAATGTTATGGAGAACTGTTAGAAGCATCGGCTTTACTTTTAGGAAGTACGCTAATTGGAGAAATGTCATCTGCGAGAAGCCGCATTTAGTACGCCTGAGAAGTAAATATTTACGTGAAGTACGGAAAATGCGTAATCAAGGTTACGATATTGTGTATGTGGATGAAACCTGGATCAATGCTCACCACACTAATGAAAAGGAGTGGCAGTTATCCGATGGAACAATTAAACAATATGTACTTAGTGGAAAAGGACAACGTCTGATAATGGCACATGCAGGCAGCAGACAAAATGGGCTGGTTAAAGATGTTGAACTTATTTTCACTTCCAATTATACGGACAACAGGGACTATCATACCGAGATGAACGGTAACATATTTAGAGATTGGATTGAACATACTCTTCTTCCGTCCCTAGACAGACCATCCTGTGTGATAATGGACAACGCATCATACCACAACACTGTGTCAGAAGAAGACAAAATCCGACATCTTCGAGTACAAAAGATGCTATAAAACTTTGGCTCAGAAAGGAGAACATTCCATTTAACGAGGGTTTTTGAAGCCTGAATTGCTATCTATTGTTAAAACATCACAGAAGACCAGGGTATTCCAAACAGACAAGTTGATTCAACAGCATGGTCATGTGTGTTTGAGACTACCACCTTATCATTCACACTTAAACCCAATTGAACTCATTTGGGCCAAAGTTAAAGGACTGTTAGCAGCTGAAAATAAAACTTTCAAGCTAAGCAATATGAAAGAACTAACATATGCCGCCCTGTCGAAGATAGACATAGATTATTGGTGTAAATGCGAAGACCATGTCTTAAAGGAGGAAAATGACTACTGGGACAAAGATGGACTGTCGTTCTTGCAGCCAAGAATAGTCATCAATATGTTAGACTCATCGGACTCGGAATAAGTGAGTAAACATTTTATATGATTTATATAATATGAGTTATCTCACCCTCCAAAATTCGAATTGTATATACACCTTATACCTATGCCGAAAATATGTGATTTTTAAAATTTACGGTAAAATATTTTCTTCCAACACGAAATAATTACTAGGTTTGAAAAGATCAAAGGAATTCGCCGTTGCAAGAAAAGTACACTACCTGCAACATTGAATTTTAGAAAATCGTTGGGACATTGGAAATACAACACCACATGCAAAAAATCAAGTTCATCCATGCAATGAATATGGAGATATTTGAGGTCAATCGTTGACCGAACGTTTTGAAAGGCACTATAGGATGGTAGTCTTCATATAACTTAACTGACGCGTAACTACTGTGTGTTTAATAGCTTTCATTTGTTTCACTCTGCTGACCACTGGCAGGAAGTGTTCTCATCTTAGTACAAATTGCCGCCCGAGTGGTTACCGGGCCCAAATTTGGGATGTAAAGAATAGAACCACTGTTACCTGCCACGCATGTCGTAAGAGGCGACTAAGGAGGTTTGGCTGAAATCGGATGCACATGTCCTAAACGTGTAGAAGTCTTATGCATTTAGGGGCCTACCAAACCAATGTGCAACATATACACGTTCTTTTGGCAAAGATCAAACATATCACAAAGAGTGATTAAAATTGGTCGTAAAACGAACGCAAAGAAGACAAAGTGATTCAAATTGGTAGTTAAGAACGAACCCGGAGGAATACAAATTGTACCATCAATGTAACTTCTCATTGCTGAATACAAATTGTACATAATTGTAGCTTCTCATTGAAATGCTGATGGTGCATTAATACAGAGCAGTTTTATGTTCTCATTATAATTTATATTCACTTTTCTGGAAATATTTCTCTAATGAAATTCCTTGCATATTTTCTTGTTAATTTGGTGTTTGTCTTGGTGCACTGTCATGATCTCCCAGGTATTTTTAAGATTCACAAAAGCAATTCTGTACACTTTGATAAGGCTATAACGGTTCATTCCATTTCATCTATTGTGTGAAGCTTGTATATTTATAAAACTTGCTACAGCCTTTTTTTTTAAAAATATATTTCTGTGGCAGGAAGTTGATATTTATACAGTGAAAGAGAACGACATTGCATTCACAGCTCCTTTCCGTCTGACATGTCGACGTAATGACTACCTGCATGCACTTGTCACATTCTTCAACATTGAGTTCACCAAGTGTCATAAACGTACTGGATTTTCTACATGTAAGTGAAAGAGTTTGTGTTTTATATATAGACTTTTGTTTGTGCTGTGATATCCATGCAGTGTCGGTTAGAGTAACCAATTGTTGGAGGTAAAAACAGACTGTCTCATATTTAGATTCGGCAATTCATATATATACCAAGGAAACATGGTCTGTTGAACAAAGTTTACAGATCAAGCTACTGTAGCTCAAGCAGTAGTGAACTCGATTACAAACGCAAGTGTACCTGGTTGGCAAGTTTGGAAGCAAATTCATTTCCGTGGGATTTTGCAAAGAGTAAATATAAGTGATGCCTAGAAAAATCAACTCGTTGACTGTGGTTGATGGCTACATCCTCTTCTTTGCGATCGCTTTTTTGATGATTATACCGTTAGACACGTTCTTATGATGAAATCGACTGTTGTCTGGAGCTCATCTCTAGTGCTATGTAGTTTTGAATGTAGTGTTGTGTTGTAGGGCCAGCATTCCTTTCTTGGGAGAACATACAGGGGGCAGTCTTGCAGGACATGTTCTGTGGTTTGTTCAGCGGAGCCACAGAGGGGTTGGGGGCAATCGTAGCCTGTGTAGGTGTTTGTTCAGTCTGTTATGACCTATCCTTAGTCGGAAGATGATAGTCTGTCCGTCAAGTGTGTGGTAGTCATCGTTGGGTGGTTTAGGTTCTTTTCTAATGTCCATGATAGCTCTTTTTTTCCAAAGTATGTGATTTCATTATCTATTTGTTCACATTCTGCTCCCTTTTTAGCAAGTTTGCCTGCCTTCTCGTTACCTGGCACTCCGCAGTGTGATGGTACCCACTGAAGTGTAACTCTTTTATTAGTAGAGATCTTGCTGAGCTCTTTTCTCAGGGATGGATGGTTACTCTGTAGGGCTTGCAAAACAGTGCGTCTGTGAAAAATACCACTTGTTGGCAGTCAGAGTTGGAATTATTGATCATGATTGCGGCCTGTAATAGTGCTTGGGCCTCTGTGGTGTAGTTTGAACAAAATTTACCAGTTGGCATGTACTTTGTTTCGGTGTGATTGTTGGGAAATGTAATATAGATACCAGCCCCTACGTTCTTAATTGCATCTGTTGCAGATCCATCGGTGGATCCATGATTGTTTAGGGTAGTTTTCTTGGATCGTGCACATAGCTGTTCTCTTCTGCAGGTCATTGTGTATTTCTCCTGTTGTGATTCCACTAATTGTTATGATTTTTGCTGTATCAGCTGTGTTGTGTGCATTGGTAGGTCATTTTGGTCATTACTGTCTTTTTAGTTGCTTTCCCGATGGAGCGAAGCTGCTGCGTTTTAGTCGTCCAAGTGCCAGATCATTTAATCGCTATATCCTCTAAAAGGATTTGTCACGATTTTCATTTTCTCATGGGGAACTAAAGAGGAACTCCAACTGACATTGCATCTTCATATGGGCCATCTCATGGTTTAGGCGAGCTTACAAAACCGATGGCAAGGCATTGGCTAAGTCAGACTTATGATGGACAGTGGGTGGGGAAAGAAGGTCTGAACATCCAAAGGAAACATGAACTGTGGAAAGAGAACTATGCTGAACAATTGGTAGAAAGGCGACAGAATGGCAAAGAATGGAAATGAAAGAGAACTATACTGAACAATTGGTAGAAAGGCGACAGAATGGCAAAGAATGGAAATCTTTTGTGGAAGACTTAATGGGAAACGGGGCATAAGAAGATAGAGATAAGCTTGCCCGAGTGGTTACCGGCCCAAATTTGGGGTGTAAAGAATAGAACCACTGTTACCTGCCACGCATGTCGTAAGAGGCGACTAAGGAGGTTTGGCTGAAATCGGATGCATGTGTCCTAACGTGTAGAAGTCTATGCGTTTAGAGACCTACCAAACCAATGTGCAATGTATACACGTTCTTGGCAAAGATCAAACATATCACAAAGAGTGATTAAAATTGGTGGTAAAAACAGACGAAAGAAGAAGAAGAGATAAATAATGTAAACTTATGTATAGCATTATTTTGTGATTTAAATAAATAGAAATCCCTGAGTAACGTTGAACTATTACTTTCAGCCCCAGATGCACCATATACTCACTGGAAACAGACAGTCTTCTATCTGGGAGAGAATGACCTGACCATCAAGAAAGGGGAGGAAGTAGATGGTGTCATTACAATGAATCCTAACAAACAGAACAATGTGAGTGACCATCTCATTTTGTTAGACTAATTATTGACTTTAATATTGCTAGTTCATGAATTTACTGCTGTAATCATGTTATCTTAAGTTTACCTACTTCACAAGATCAGATCGAGTCTCAAATGTGGATCACAATTTTCTCTCTCTTATTGTATAGTTTTTATCTTGACAACTTACCCTTTCTGTCTTACATATGGTTGTGAGACATTAACAAAGTGACGGAGATGATCATTAATGCCGTTGAATGCAAATGCTACAGAAGAGTACGTAGAATATCATGGACAGAGAAAAGAACAAATGCTTCTGTTCTGCAACAGCTTGATATTATAATTGGCTATTAAAGAGCATAAAATAAAGGAAAATTAAATATTTAGGACACATCAAATGACATGAGTGCCTAGAGAAGATAATGCTGGAGGGATTGATGCATGGAAGAAGAATAAGAGGAAGACATAGATAATGGGTGTAAGATGTCATTGACGATCTGAGAATGACTTGCTGACGCTG
This sequence comes from Arion vulgaris, assembly GCA_020796225.1. Taxonomy (NCBI): domain Eukaryota; kingdom Metazoa; phylum Mollusca; class Gastropoda; order Stylommatophora; family Arionidae; genus Arion; species Arion vulgaris. The sequence continues at coordinate 38,433,097 of CM036764.1, forward strand.
GTCAACTTGCACAGAACAGAGTTTTCAGGACTGCTGTCATGGGAAGGGACAAGCTACTTGGTGATGATGATGAATCACCTATTTCATCTCTAAACTTTCCTGGACTTTATAATTGCACAAAATATACCTATTCTGTATGTCCCTGTCTCAATAGTTTTAAGCTTATCTTCTAGCTCCTTGTGTATTTGACCATATAGTAATGAAGTATGTTAAATTTTTTTTTTTTGGTGTCTGCAGAGAGATCTGGATTTCTCCTTAAGTATTGACTTTCATGGAGAGCTGTCGGAAGCCTCATGTTCTCTAAATTACAAGATGCGGTAGAGAGGAGCAAGTTGAACTTCAGCCAAAATTTGGCAGTGTTGTCTGCAATGAAATGCGCTACTTTTATTAAATGTTTTCCAAAACTAAACTTTATATATGCACTCATAAATGCTAACTGGTGATTCATCTGCTGCCTAAAATCAACTTAAAATTTGTAATGTGGTAGTGGGATTTTTTCACTTCCAAATATTTCAACTTTTTTTCCATCAAAATTTCTAGTCCTTCAGATTCTGGGGCAGAAACAGAAATGAATCATGCAAAGTATATCACAAAAGACAATGAAATAGTTCTAGCAGTAACTAACCTTGCGGAAACAAACTACCACTGTAAGAGTATTTACATGTTTTAGTGCGTTTTCTTGAAGAGTATCTAACTGCAGTAATGATATCAGCATTCTCCTGTTTAAGTGGAACATGTTGTCCTACATGATGACCTTTCTACTGAGCTCATATCCTTACAAGAAAATGTCTGCAACAAACAGGGAAGCAATAATGTTTGATGCTTCTTCATCTTCTGTGATCAACTTCTGCAATATGACTACTTCAGAATATGTCATATATAGAGCGGTATACTTGAGGTCTTCACAGGTCCCTCATAGTTTGTTTTGAAGGGTTGTTTCTGTTGGCCAGATTTCCATTTTTACACTGCTCAGGCAGTCTTGCAGAATGTGCTCCACAGGTTCAGGCAGCCGAGTCCCCATAATCTATGGAGCCGTGCTCTGAGACCAGTGTCTAGTTCTAAGCCTGAAGACTGGTCTGTGCTTTCAGTTTCTGTCAAACATTTTGATATATGGTCTTTTACAGCAGATGAATTATCAGTAAATGTTAACAACTAGTAGCCATTTACTGAGTGGATGTTGTATTAGTGTTGTTCACTTGACAAGTTTTAAAAATGTCATGTTTTTTTAAGAAATAAAAAAAATAAGAGGGAACAATATGATATGTAGAATGTTACATGCATATATTCAACAAAGATAAATAATTTTTAGTGATGTATATTTGACCAGATGAAAAGATATAGTAATACTGAGCACGTAATGTTGAGTACATTGCAGTGAAAGTAGACAAGACATAATTTAATGGTGTGGGTTCAGGCTTTTATTAATGTAGGTAATGAAACATATCACGTTGTGAGGGACAGAATTAGTTAGGAGGAACCAAAACAGGCTAGATCCACCCAGGAAAAAGCTGTAATAAAGTTTCTCCTAAACCATTAAAATGTACAACAAATAAAATGAATTATTAGCTTTGTGATGCGATGTATTAATAGTTCTCCAAAGAGATTCTCTTCCCCTTTTAAACAGCACCATGCTATTAAATGTGTACAATGCAGTATCTGTTACTGCAGAAAATCATCATCTAGCAGTTCATCTATCTAGCGGTGTATTTTGTTGTCGCAATCACATGATGGAAGGTATTCTGCAAGATGTGGCTACATGTACTCCAATATTCCATGCAATTTTGAATTTGATGAAGAAAAACTCACACTTCTGTGGAAACATTTGAATCTCCATGTCTGCCACACGCACTTGCAACTAATTGTATAGTTTTAGTGGTCCTTTTACATGTATAACCAACCGTCCAGTAAATAGTTGAGGTCGTGCATAGAGTTGATGAATAATTATTTAAAATTTCAGACTTCAAATTGTAAATTTTGAGAATGTATGAACTGTTTATTCATCTTTTCAGCATCATGTTTTGTTGCATATGAATTAAAGATTTGTATTCCTTTGTATTGATCATTTGCTGTTGTATGTTCATTGATGAAATGTCTGAACAACTTTATATACCTGCATGTTTCGGAATCAAATCTATATTGTGGTACCAGGCAACTTCTGCGCATATGGTGCTGGGGCTCACAAGGGGAGCAAAGAATAGTACCACTGAACTACAAGGCATGTCGTAAGAGGTGACCTAGGGAAGATCGCCTAGTGAATCGAGAACGTTCGCAAACAAACAATGATAATGGAAAACTGTTGGCCAGATGCTCCACTCGATGAGTTTGCTTAGGAGAATTGATGCAGCGTCGCGCAACAGAATTAGTCCTGCTGCCTCAAAAAACTAGTCTATACGCCTGGACATGCATGGTTGAAGGCAAATGTATATAAACTAGCTTAAGTGGCATCCACTTCAAGGGGAAGTATGTACATCATAAATGACAAACTTCTTTGAACGCTCCATATCAACCACTTGTTAACCACTTTTGTGAGTTGTATGTGATCTGAGCATAAAAGCAATTGTGCCAGTTATGCACCTACAAGTACATCCGATTTCTGTGATGCTTTTTATTTACTAGGGTAGCATCCCTAGGCTCCTACCTCAGTCGTCTCTTCTTCTTCTGCGATAAAATTTTGCTATGCGGCTACTCCAGTATGTGTCTTAAACAGGGCGGTGCGCTTGAGGTCTTCACCGGTTCCCCATAGTTTGTCTTGTAGTGTTGTTTCTGTTGGCCAGATCTCAATCTCTCACTTCTCAGACTAGGGCAGTCTTTGCAGGATGTGCTCTGGCGACTGCTTTGGTGCTCCACAGGTGCAGGCTGCCAAGTTCCTGAGACCCATTCTGTGGTGTGCTCTGAGACTGCAGTGTCCCGTTCTAAGTCTGAAGACTGGTTTGTGCTTTTCTGTTAGTGTATTTATACTGTCATGCTCTGGGTTGTATCCTCCATTTGTTTTTCTCCAGATCATTTTCCTGGATTGTTTCAGGAGAGTCTTTGTTTCTGTAAAACTTTTTGTTGGGTGGTGTTGTGTTAGGCTCCCCTAGCCCTTGCGAGTTTGTCAGCCTTTTCGTTTCCTGGTATGCCACAGTGAGCTGGTATCCACTGTAAGACCAGTTCGGATTTTTGACAAGGTTATATTTTGCCGTATGTCCTGAATGGTCTTGTCTTGTCTGGGACATAAGATAGCCTGGAGAATGGATCTTGAATCGCTAAAGATTGCAATATTTTTGCTGACACTTGCTGGTCGTTGAGAATCTGTATGGCTGCAAGAAGGGCTGTTGCGTCTGCTCTAAAGTTGGTGCATGTTTCTCCTGCTGCCAGAGAGTGTGTTTCTATGTTTCCATGAGGGTGAGTGATGTAGATTCCGCTGCCTCTCTTTCTGGTAGCATCTGTAGCTGAGCCACCTGTGAACACGTGTGCTGGTGGGATATTGCTCTCGTAGCATTTGGAGTGAAATGGCTCTTTGCTCTGTATTTTTTTTGAGATTATTCCTGAGACTTCTAGGTGTATTTGGGCCATGTTTTGGTAGCGTGTTCATGGCTCTGGTATTATGGGTTCCCACATTTCTGGGTCAGTTTCTAGGATGTCTGTATGTTGCATATGAAATTCTCTGGCCAGATGGTTGGGACTTTTCCTTGCAAGTCTGTTTTTGTTTTCTCTTGGAATTTTGTGTGTAGAGGGTGTTCTTTTAGCCGTTTTATTTTTTCAAACTGGGTGAGTGTTTTAAATTTTCTGCGGAGAGTCGTCTCTTATGACATGCCTTGTATGTCAGTGTTACTATTCTTTCCTTCTCTTGCGGCCCCCGCACCACACAGGTGTATAAATGACAGACAAATTCAGAGACGCTGAACACCCTGACTAATATGGGGGTTAAACTGATTGTGGGAATATTGAGATGACTGGTTTATTTATGGACTTGTCCAGTAGGAAAGGATGTTGAGAGAACTGAAATTCACTTTCAAAATGAATTACGCTGTGTATTGACTAAAAATTTTGATCAGATTTTCGTATCATACGATAAATCAAAATACTTCTGATTCTGACAGTGTCTCGTGACTATAATAAAAATGAAAGAAAAAGCAATTTTGACATGAACTCCAAGATATGTGTCTCGAACATTACTATACACTTAGACCTCCGATCAAAACAAAATGACAATTTAAAAAAAAAAATATATAACAAGCTGAACAGTGGCAGAAAAAAATGATTTATTCAAATTTCTGATCATACAAAACAAGTGTTGAAGATAAACCAACTTAGATGTTGCAGAGACAGTATCGGTCAGAGTCTTTGATAACTAGAAACTGAGGAGACTGGTAATTTCTACATTCTGCAAGATTTCAAAAGAGTGATGTTGCTTTCTCTGTGTGAAGGGGTGGTAGATACACAAATTTAACTCAAATGTCAAGGATGTTCTATATTGAGGACAATGAAGCAAACACCAAAAAGTTTCAGACATTCATTACTAAATGCCTGTGAGGGTTAATCTATCTGCGATGGTATGACAGGTCCACAAACAAGGAACTGGAATAGAACGGGACAACAGTAAGTGGAAAAAGAGATGGGCGGAATGTGATGATGGATACACACACACTGATAAAACACCCTGACATCACGAGACAGGCTCTCCGATGGAAGCCACCGGGTAATACCCAGGAAGACATGGAAACGGAATGCAAGAAAATGGGGAGTGCTGTCTTGGTTGCGGATCTATGCCTCTCTAATCATTTATCACACCATAGCAATTTTTAGTAGGTTTTCAATATTCAAGTCTCCTGCCCTCTGTATCCTAAAATGTTTCAGGTTCTTCCCCCTAGCATATCAGAACCTAGAGGGACTCAAAAGCGCTACAAAGCTTACTGGAATAGTGAATTAGCAACTGCACAATGAGAGACATATCTTGAAAGTAGGAAGAGACCAGCCCACAGCAAGAACACCATAACTATCAACATGCCACTGCAACATTTTAGAGCGTCATGTTGCAAGGCCAGACGGAGAAGATGGAGGGAAAATTCTTTAAAATAGATACCAAGAACCTGGAAAACAACAATGATGGGCAGAAAAACCCAAAGATCATTTATTAAAGATGGGAACGTCCGTCCATGTGTTGCCGGGGCTCATAAGGGGAGTAAAGAATAGTAACACTGCGACCAACAAGGCATGTAGTAAAAGGCGATTTAGATAGGGTCCATGGGAAGCTACCTAATAAATAAAAGCGTAGCAGAAATTGGATGTGCTGGCCTACTTGTAGGCGCATAACTGCACAATGTACAATTGCTCTTAGGCTCAGATCATATACAAATTGCAAAGAGTGGTTTAACAAGTGGTTGATGTGGAGCGTTCAAAGAAGGACCTTTTGCATTTTCACCTCCAGACAGTCTCTGAAATCACATGATCTGTAGGCAACTGTCTAACCAGACAATTAATATATAATATTCTGACTATCTAAGAGTGACCTCAAGTTTCTGTGCAACTTCTATTCTGATCAAACTCTGCAGTTTCCAAGAAATGAGATACGGTAGTACCAGATCTTGTGATGTAAAATGGAGCCTGTAACATCGGCTACACTGACCAGTATTTGGATCGGTGTAGAGGTCAATTAGACTGACCTTGCACACAAGATCTCCAGCAATGTACCGGATAATACTGTACATTTCACTGATATCAAATTGTGAATCAGAGTCTTTCTCCCAAAAACTAAAGTCATGTGCAAACATCATGGGGTATAAGCTAAATGGTGAAAACGTCTGTGGGAACGAAGATTCACAAAACTGATTAATAAATCTCTCGCTGCGAGACCACACAAGTCTTGGATCACAAATGTTGCAAATCCTGCAAGCAATAGTATCCAGTTGTAAAATAGCAACAAGCATGTTGTTAGAACTGTTTGCAACTTGAAACATAACTCCAACTACAACTTTAAAATCTTTGTGTGGCTGTAACTTTGCTGCTTCTTCAGTAGGCAGTTCAGCTTCGATAAGAATCAGTTTGATGTTGCTTACGTTATCAAATCCATCTAATTTCACATGTACAGTATCGTTAGTATCTTGAACACTTAAAGTGGAATGAAGAAACACGTCACATGTGTTCAGACATGACATCAAATGTTCTGAAGCTGAAACATAGTTCTGTAAGTGTTTGAGGTGACCTTGATGCTCTGTGTTTCTGTTATTGTTTACAAGAGGAGTACCATTTTCCTTGAAATTATTAATTGCAGCAAATGTCTGTTTGGAATTGTGAGCATTCTCTTGAGGGACATGTACACAGTTATTGCTTTCAATGTTCTGTACATACATCATCTCATGTCTAGAGGCCAATGTGGCAGGAATGATTGGTCCAGGAAGAAAACACTGTCCTGATATCACAAAACACTGACTATCAGTAGCGGAAAATTCTAACGAAGAACCATCACAGATTTTTGTCACGTCTGATTTAACCTGAGGTGTCATTTCGCAGACTTCAGAACGACTATCAATCAGATCTGCAGACAATGATGGTTGGACAGACTTACTGCAAGCAGACATTTCTTCACGTACAAACTGACATTTCCTTGATATATCATTTACAGAAAGGTCACTTAAATTTTCCAACAGTGATGTTCGACAATGAAATACTCTATCAAGACAACTCACATCCGTCTCTTGACCTTGACAACTCAGATCCGTCTCTTTGCTAAGTGCATTAACTTGAATTTCTGGAATATGTTGTGCCAAGAAATGTGAAACTTGATTTCCAGAATTCCCTTCACAGATTTCCAAATTATTACATTCATCTGATCCAGATAATGATTGAACTATTATATCAGCAGTACCGTCATCGTCCTTACTGCTGCCAGTATTACATTCAACTGATTCAGACAATGATGGAACAACTATTATACCAGCAGTACAGTCATCACTGTTGCCAGTAGTACATTCATCTCTAACATTGTCTAACATTTTGTTCTCACTGCAATCCTGGTTCTCTACATCTTTACCTGAATTAGCACCAGAGTCCACATTTCCTTTGATAAGGATGAAGACAGATTCAGGATTTTCAGGAATAAACTTTGAGATTAGAAGTTTTTCATCTTGGTATTGGTGAAGCTTGCTGTCATGTTGTTGACTTAAGGTTTTTACATGATTTTCTGAAGATACTCTATCAACCCCATGCAGCAGTGAAGCAGACATTGCATTCTGTGCTATAACTAGGTTTGCCTCATTCTTTCTCTCCTTAACACGTTTAACAGCATCTCCATAGTTGTTACTTTCATTACAGTCAGCATTAAATTGAATTGTTGTATCTAAGATATTCTCAACAACATTGGCGTCTATCAACACCCTTGACTTGTGACCTGGGAGTATGCACAAGTCTGGTTTCTCCTGTATAATCTTTGCTCCAAGGTCATGGTTGATAGAAACTTCTAATCTCTTTCTCAACAAACAAAGTGGATTGTTCTCTTCTTGAAGCAAATGTCTGCAAGAGATAGACAAAAAATGTGATCAATGTTCATGCAGTCTGACATGGAGACAATCTAGTTTCATGTTTAGGTCACAGTAATCATTTTGATTAACCCCTTGTTTACCACTACGTGAGGGTAACGTAGTAAATGGGCGTCGGCCATATCCCACTACGTGAGGGTCACGCAGTAAACTCATCGGCAAAATATGTGTAGTAAACGGGGAACTACTGCAACAATAGACTATCTATAGCATTGGGGATATCTTCCCTTATATAAAACATTGCCATTGGTCAGTTTTTGCGCCTACGAAGGTTATTTATATCTTTGAAAGAGTGTTTCTCTTTGTCAAAAGTAGTTCAAGCAAAATGGCGTGTAGAAAATCTTCCAGAACGATTACACCAACAGAAAAAGCTTTGGCGTTGTTGTCATATGGTGCTGACGACATATTTAACGATGAAGATAGCGGAGATGATGATATATTCTCATTAAGTGAATCTGTTCACTCAGATTCTGAAAATTCTGTACAGGTGAGAGACACTGATGACGAAAATAGTGATACTGACGAGAATGTGATTTACGTCCAAGCAAGCGTTCTAGAACTGACCTTGTCGCAAGTACTAGTACTGAGCAAATATCAAGTACTACTAGTACATAGAGCAGTACAAACACAAATTTTTATTATCAAAACATACACATACATATTTTATTTCAAAATACGATATTTCAAACAAATATTCCAAAAAATAACAGAGTTATTACATTTTCAAATAAGTTGGTAGAAATGCAGAAAAATGCTTGGGATGCTCTGTGCGGTTCGACCTATAACCTCAGGTAAACAAGGGGTTAAGTATTAATTACAATTCATAAGCATATTCACGGAAGACTAGACAGAAGGATAGAGGCTGGTGTGCAAAAAGCAATTGCTGTGACCTACCAGCTAGCCCATTGTTAAAGCACCCAAACATCTCACTGACAGCTAAACAGCATGAGCAACAGCATTTTCATGGCATCTCTGTTACCACAGCCAAACATGGACAATGAGCAAAGCAGTCACAAAAAAATAACCATGTGAAATGTGATGCCTACAAAAAGTTACCAACAACACCAGAAAAGACAACAGTCACCAACATCAGCATAAGAAAAAAAAAGTAGGGATAGAACCTTGCTTGATTTACATTGAGAAACAAAGAATGAAATGGTTCGGCCACTTGATAGGAAGTTCGGCAACCAAACTCGACTGTATACAGTCTTCTACAAAGAGAACATCAGGAAAGAAGACGAGAGGAAGACCATAAAAACAGATGGTAAGATGGCATTGCAAAATCCTGTTAAAAAGCAATATAACTATCAATCAAGGCACTAGAGCAGTACAAGACAAAAACAGAAAACCATGACAGACAGTGTGACAACAAAATAAGATGATTAAATATCCAATGTTTTCCGTACATATTAGGGAACAAATAATCAACCAGTGAGCTGCAGACACTCCTTCTTTGTGGTATGTATGTGATTTGTGTTTGTAAGCATAAGAGAGTGATAATTGCTGGCAGTTTCTAGAAGATGAGACGGAGGATGACCAAGATGACAGTAGCAATAGATAATTTAAAGTAACTTTGAACATGGAAATGATGAGAGAACTAGCTAAAGTTGAAGAGGATCTCTGGCGCTTTGTGACATTCTGAAAATGACATGCAATATGATGATGTGAATGTAACTACATCACAACACAAAATAATGCAAGGTCTAGACCAGCATGTTTGTTGACCATGATGTGAACATCGCTACACCCCCTCCTATGTGAAGGGCAATGAGAGAGCGGATGCACTGGCGAGCAATGCTACTACCGAGAATCAGTCTTCTACGGACAAAAGCGACATCAACGCTCCAAGAGAAAACATATGCTCTGAAGATTTCCATGAAGAAGATAAAGGGTACTCTCTATCTCGGTTGCACAAGCTATGCATACCGATAGGTGCGGTGAGACGGGAAATCCATGAGAGAAATGCTGGTAGATACATCAATCAACACAGAACGGGAGTTGTTAGTCTAAATGCACTGAAATACATACTTGGGAGGAGGTCAGAGGAATTATGGACATGTCCAATGTAGATGATCTTCAAATGAACAATATATATATATATATATATATATAAAAAATCATCTTCTGAAGCAGATTGTTGGCACAAACCAACAGCAACAAGTAAACGCAAATAAATCAACACAAATCGACAGAGTGGTTACCGGGGCCCAATTGGGGTGTAAAGAATAGAACCACTGTTACCTGCCATGCATATCATAAGAGGCAACTAAGGAGGTTTGGCTGAAATCGGATGCACATGTCCAAAACATGTAGAAGTCTGTGTGTTTAGGGGCCTACCACACCAATGTGCAACGTATACACGTTCTTGGCAAAGATCAAACATATCATAAAGAGTGATTTAAATTGGTCGTAAAGAACGAAAGCGAAGAAGAAGATCAACACAAAATGACTAACCTATCCATTTTCTCAGACAAGTAACAAGTTTTCTGTGGATTCTCAGACTGAGATGGTATGACAGAGTTGCAAACACAGACAAGAACAGGACCCCATGACGACCCAGGTTAAGAGGAATAAGGGCTGATGGGTTGGACAGACACAGTCGAGTATCACTAGACAAGCACTTGAGTGGAACCCGCAAGGAAAACAAAAAGAGGACACCCTAAACAGACCTGGAGACAAGTCTTATTGAGGAACTGAATGGTTCTGAACTATCCTTGGAGACCACAAAGAAAACAGCCAGAGACTGGGAAAAGTGGCGACAACTGTTTAGGCCTTATGCTCCACAAGGAGCAGAGATGAATAAGTAAGTAAAATTACTAACCTGTCCATTTTCTCAGCCAAGTAACGAGAACATGTGTAGTTGCTGTTGCTAGACTGAACACAACCTCGAGCACACACATCATCGTTTACAGCCATCATGTCAGCCTTCACAAAAATATGAGTTAGTGCACCATCTGTGTTGAAACTTTTGTCTTGAAATCTGAAAGTCATCAAAAGAACTAAGTCAACAAATCTGGAACAAATAAAACTCAGAATTTTCAAAACAAAGATCAGAACAAATGCAACCTCCAAATCAAAGGTTGGCTGTAATGGATATCAAACAGTGCAAAGATGAATAAGAGGTATGTGTAAACAGTGATCTACAGGAAATTTTCTAGAACAATATTGTTCCATCATGCCCATCTGGTGCTGGGGCCCAGAGAAGCAGAGAATAGTACCACTGCGACCTACAAGGCATGTCGTAAGAGGTGACTGAGGTAGGGAACTAGGAAGATACCTAGTAAATAAACAGCGTTACAGAATTCAGATGTGCTGGCCTACTTGTAGGCGCATAACTGACACAGCATACAATCGCTCTTAGGCCCAGGTCACATACAAATCACAAAGAGTGGTTTAACAAGTGGTTGATTTGGCTGAAATTGGATGCATGTGTCCTAAATGTGTAGAAGTCTATGCGTTTAGGGGCCAACCAAACCAATGTGCAACGTATGCACGTTCTTGGCAAAGATCAAACATATCACAAAGTGATAAAAATTGGTTGTAAAGAACGAACTCAAGAAGAAGAAGACAAGTGATCAATATGGAGCGTTCGAAGAAAAATAAAAGCAAACAGCTGTTCATTATGATTTGTATTTATTTTGTAACTAACATTTTAATATGGTGAACTTGATTGATTGATGAACTTGTGGTGAACTTGTAACAAAGAAAGATAACATGGTAGACTTGTAACAAAGAAAAGATAAAATGGTAGACATGTAACAAAGAAAGATAAAATGGTAGACTTGCAACAAAGAAAGATAAAATGGTAGACATGTAACAAAGAAAGATAAAATGGTAGACGTGTAACAAAGAAAGATAAAATGGTAGACTTGTAACAAAGAAAGATAAAATGGTAGACGTGTAACAAAGAAAGATAAAATGGTAGACGTGTAACAAAGAAAGATAAAATGGTAGACGTGTAACAAAGAAAGATAAAATGGTAGACTTGTAACAAAGAAAGTTAACATGGTAGACATGTAACAAAGAAAGATAAAATGGTAGACGTGTAACAAAGAAAGATAAAATGGTAGACGTGTAACAAAGAAAGATAAAATGGTAGACTTGTAACAAAGAAAGTTAACATGGTAGACATGTAACAAAGAAAGATAAAATGGTAGACGTATAACAAAGAAAGATAAAATGGTAGACGTGTAACAAAGAAAGATAAAATGGTAGACTTGTAACAAAGAAAGTTAACATGGTAGACATGTAACAAAGAAAGATAATATAGTAGACATGTAACAAAGAAAGATAAAATGATAGACTTGTAACAAAGAAAGATTATAATGCAGATTGTTTTTTTTGGCAAGAGTTTAAGCCTTTCAATGCATTATTTTTTTGTTTAAACCTCAGGACACATTTGTTTATAATGTAAACTGAATAAGCCAGTATAATGACTTTGTGTCATTAACGAAAACTATCACTTGCTGGTATATCAGCACAGAAGAATGAGGGGTGTTGAAGCATATTGTGACAAAAGACAAAACTGATGTAAAATAAGAATTACAAATAGAATCAAAAACCAACCCAAGACGCCTACCATAATATGAGCAGATTGGAACAAGTTGTCATTCTGCACCTTAGAACAGGACACAATCGACTCGCAGCCACATGTATACAAAATTCAAGATTGGCAATTCAGCTATGTGTACAGGCACATCAGACTGCAGAGCACATACTTCAAGACTGCCTCGAATATGATATACTGAGGCAAACCAGAGCCAACTATAAACTACTGGGCCAAACACCTGGATTTCTCTCTTCCGTAAAGTGGTCTGACATTTTGTGTGTGTCGATAAACGATAGAACGTCAGCGTGTCTTGTTATTTTACTCGATTTTGAGTCCTTGGATATTTATCTACAACAAATATTTGGATTACTGATATTGCAGAGTGTTAAATTGAATTTGTGCGTATTGTTTTCATCTTAAAATGGTCAAAAAGTGTTGTGTTTCTGGATATAAATCGAACTAAAGTGGTCTGACATTTTGTGTATGTCGATAACGATAGAACGTCAGCGTGTTTTGTTATTTTACTCGATTTTGAGTCCTTGGATATTTATCTACAACAAATATTTGGATTACTGATATTGCAGAGTGTTAAATTGAATTTGTGCGTATTGTTTTCATCTTAAAATGGTCAAAAAGTGTTGTGTTTCTGGATATAAATCGAACTACGACTCGACTAAAGAATATGTGAGTGTTTTAAAATTCCCATCAAATTCTGATAGAAGAGACAGATGGAAGAAATGCATTCCACGAAAAGACTGGTCATCAGTTAAATCAAGCGTTGTGTGTCGTAAACATTTTCATCCATGTGACATTATATTGTCTGATACATTTATAGATAAATGTGGAATTAAACATGAACTTCCTCAGAAGCATCCTGGTTTTAAAAAAACTGCTTATCCATCTCTGTTTCCTGAATTGCCATCTTATTTATCCAGTCAACAACCACAATCTCGTAAAGATCCAGAAATAAGAGTAGCAGAAATCGTCAGTAAACATGACAATAGAACAGCTGAGTGGTTGTCTGCAGATATTATACAAGATTTTCCAACTTTAAAGTGTGAGATAACAGCAAAGTTAAAAGACTTGTTAGATAAAAACTGGAGAATGCATACAGTCACAGAGGATACATTTACTTGTCTTGTTTTGTATACTATCAGTGTGAAAGCAAACAGTGCACCATCCATTTCTGTAAGTGTCAATATTTTACCAGACATGAGTGTACAAGTTTATGTAGAAAATAAACAAGTGTCTGGTAAATATCTTGATTGGATTTTAATTAACAGTAAACTTGAGAGGTGGTCACAGCTGGAAAATTTACTGATCCACTACAAAGATACTGATCCTACTACTTCTCCAAACATAAAGAGTATTAGTGATTTATTAGAAGAAGCATGTAGTAGTTTAGAAATTGTTAGAGAATTAATATTATCATCTGAAGATACTAATACACACATACATGAAAAATAACTAACATTTATCTTAGAGCAGGTACAACTTGTCAATAAGGACAAATACAGAAGCGCTACAGTAGTTGTACATTATGCTTTTCCTATATGGTTTTCTTGAAATCTCCTGCATGCTATAGATTTATCAGAAAATCTCTCTTATTATGTCTCCCACATCCATCCACATTAAAAAATTTAACTTCTCCTTATTCATTGTCTAAAGATGATGGCAGCATTTCTACATACATGAAATTTAAAGAGTGCAGACTTTCTGAGTTGGAAAAGATTGTGGCAGTACAAATGGATGAAATTCATATCAAATCAGCTGTAACATACTCAGGTGGTAGGTTACTTGGTAGGGCTGAAAACTCTATGCAATCAGCAACAACAGTACAGGCTTTTCTCATTTTCTCAGTGTTTGGAAGTTATCGAGAAGTTGTCGAGCTGTCGCCTATGTACAGGATGACATTAGAGGATCTTGGCACAAAATTGCTTCAGATCATCAACAGTGTACAAAAGTGCGGTTTCACAGTTCTGGCAGTACTTGCAGACAACAACTCAGTTAACCGTAAAGTTTATAATAATCTTCTAAAAAAACAACAGTACATATATAGAAAATCCTGGAATTGCTGGTAAAAAATATTTTATTGTATGACTCAGTGCATCTGTTGAAATGTCTGTAGAGAAATTGGCTGAACCAGAAAGATGCAGAGCAGACATTATCATATCCAGCCACAACCGAGTTACTTCTGAATAAATCATCAATCTCAAATTGTACTAATTCTAGCCAAGTAGCAAGTGCTTCTTTTTCAATATTGCAGCTTTGAGGTTCCTAGGAAGTCAAGAAACAGCAGATTTCATTGAGGTCATTTGGAGATTGTGGCACATTATGAATGTTAAGAGTAAATTCGCAGGAAGGACTAGCCGTAATAATTTTGCTAATCCACTAACTTTAATTAACAGCGAATTGTTTCTTTATTTGAAAAATTTTGTTGTGTGGTTGACTGAATGGGACAAGTTGCCTACTTCCAATGGGAAACTAACCAGATAGACATATTCTGCTTTACTGCATTCTGTAACTGTTATGATTGAACTGGCTGAGTCTTCCTTTTCTACTTTGAATGTAGAATTCATACTTTTTGGAAAATTAAATGATTGTGAGTTGCTTTGTGTAGAAGGTACAGAGGAATCATTAGTATATATTGCTGGATATGTCTCAAGTAAGATCAGTAGGAAAACTCAGTGCATTTCATGTAAGGCCTTGCTACAAATGGAGAAAACAATGACAGTGGATGTTCAGCCAGAGATTGCAACTGACTACATTCAATTACTGGATAGAGGAGGGCTTAAATACACATCTAAACTGATTACACTGTTGACGTTTGTGTCATATGCTGCTATGCAGAGGCTCATATCACCAGAATTAGAAGCAAAATTTCTGGCTTGTAAACAGCATAATTAGCTCCTTATCCATATTGTTACATGTAGTATTGTGAAACATTGTGCTGATGAATTTAGTGGTATGTGTGCTAATGGATGTCCAAAGGCAAGCATTATTTCAAAAGCATTATCCCCACTGTCTAATGTATTCTTAAACAATTACAGAAAATTGCATAATGATAAAACAGTCAGTTCTTCTAACAAGAGAAAATTGGCCAAATTTTCACATTAAGTTTCATCAATTAACACTTTGCAACAACCTTCAGTTTACACATAAAATATCTCAAGGCAAACGATAAGAAACAATGTGTATAAGCTAATTTGTAATGTTTGCATGACAGGCGTTTTTTCAGTTCATCTGATATAATTTGCTGTATGTGCTTCAAATGTCCATAAAATGTATAAACTTGGAAGGGTACTTCAAACTTCACTAGCAAGTAATTGTTTATAGTCAATTGTTTACAATATTTATCATTACATATCAATGATCTAAGTAAGATGGACATATATAAAAGAACAACAAAGTGTGCTACAGTTAAAGCAACTTCTGTGTCTGTTAGAAATGTATATTGTACCTTATTATACAGCTGTGTATTACATTATAATGCAATTGTTGTTCTGCAATACTTTGTTAATCATTTTGAGCTTCTACATTGAATTTTCTTAAAGCTGTGTTAAATATGAATAAAACCAAATATGAATAAAACCATGATCATTTGATTAAAATAAAATTCATTTTATGACCATATCTCAAGTTTATTATTATCTATAATCCATTTACGATGTTTGTCATTAAATGTATGTCTGTACAGTAATGGATTTCGTAAAGAGATCTTAAGAACATAGTCAGCCTCCTTTTCTTATCTAGGTCAGGGAATACCTGGCGAGTTGTGCGGCCTGGGCTATGCTGGCTGTGGGCAAACTCACTGACCTAACGAAACAACACTCGACAGAAAACTACACGGACCTCTGTGTGAGCTAAAAAAGACAGTGACGTTTATACAAGAGACAACATTGAATATATAGACAATATTTCAAGCAACGAAAGCAAGGACAAACAGAATGTGAAAAAACAGTTGTTATGGAAGAAAGTAAACAACAGAATTGATTAATACCCCGAGTGGTTACGGGCCCAAATTTGAGGGTGTAAAGAATAGAACCACTGTTACCTGCCACGCATTTCGTAAGAGACGACTAAGGAGGCTTGGTTGAAATTAGATGCATGTGTCCTAAACATGTAGAAGTCTATGCATTTAGGGGCCTACAAAACCAATGTGCAACTTATACACGTTCTTGGCAAACATCAAACATATCACAAAGAGTGATTAAAATTGGTCATTAAGAACGAACGCAAAGAAGAAGATTAATACCAAAAGAGATGTTATGTAGAAGTCCCCATTATCTGAAAGAGAATGTAATGTTGATCAGCCTAGTGTAAGAATGTTCAATACAAACCTAAACCCAACACTGTGATATTCTGGGTATTTGGAACTCTCAAAGGGCATAACATCATTCAGAATGAAACCAGCGTTAGTAGCCATTGCATGGACTTGCCAGCTGTCAGGCCATGATCTCATTGGCTGGTCAGCTGGAGTTCCGCCTTGACCTTTGCACAAGGTCACCATTATACAACCCGCATCAGATAAAATTTGTGAGCAGCTGAAATAAAAAAAAATATGTTAAGATTGAGAAAGAGCCATTGTGGACTGATTTTAATTTTCACACCAATATATTTATCATATATTCGAGATGTGAATCATAGAGTATAACACAAGCATTCAAGATTGCTAGGACTATCATCAATACAATTCAATGAATAATCATGTGTGCTCAGATCTCTTTCTTACACAGGAAGATCTCAGCTGCAGTATATGATCTCCATAGCATCGGCAAGGATCCCCAATGTCATTTTAAAGATGGTGACATTTTTGTATTAATTTTAATTTAAAACTTTTAAATGAATTTTGCCTGGACAGTGGCATTGCAGCCTACTGTTATTGATTTTCAACTTCCATGGGTTCTTTATTATGTGTTCAACTTCAACTTAGGGCATATGTTATTACCGTCCATCTCTGATAGGACTAGGAACTTGACCTGAACTACAATATGACCAGGGATCACTCGAGAAAATATTGCATAAAGAAGAAAATCAAATATTTTGAAACAAAGTGTGATATGAAAATTCTTGGAACACCCTGGATAAAGAAGAAGAGGAATATAGACATTCTACTAGAACTGAAATTCAAGAGTAGCACTTGGCTCATAATCATAAAAAGATAAAGTCAAGACTAGGCAAAGAAATCCTTGAACTTTCCATCCCAACTGCTACAATAACTTCTTCTTGCGTTTGTCAGCTGTGAACCCAGGTGTAGTCAGGGAGCTGGTATGGTGCTCCTGACTGATTTTTGTGTGAAGGTCTGCTTTCCTTATTAACAGTGTCCCGTGCCATACAGGCAAGCTTTCTCAGACCAGAGGTACTTGAAGTTTAGATCCTCAAGTATTGATCTGGCTACAAAAACTAAAACAGAACATGAAAACCATGACAGCTACCTTCAAAGAAATTGCTCTACAAGCCGCCCGAGTGGTTACCGGGCCCAAATTTGGGGTGTAAAGAATAGAACCACTGTTACCTGCCATGCATGTCGTAAGAGGCGACTAAGGAGGTTAGGCTGAAATTGGATGCATGTGTCCTAAGCGTGTAGAAGTCTATGCGTTTAGGGGTCTACCAAACCAATGTGCAACGTATACACGTTCTTGGCAAAGATCAAACAAATCACAAAGATTGATTAAAATTGGTCGTAAAGAACGAACGCAAAGAAGAAGAAGCTCTACAAGTGAAACTCATGAAATGAGACAATCTGCCAGGAAGTATGTCAAGAAGAATCACTTAAGAGGTTTTGGTCTCTACATCACCCGTGTGTTGTCGAGGCTCACAGGGAGAGCAAAAAATAGTAACACTGCGACTTACAAGGCATGTTGTTGGAGCCTAGGGAAGCTACCCTAGTAAATAAAAAGTGTCGCAGAAATCGGATGTGCTGACCTACTTGTAAGCGTATAACGACACAATCACTTTTAGGCTCAGATCACATAAAATCACAAAGAGTGGTTAACAAGTGGTCGATACTGGGCGTTCGAAGAAGGTTGTCGACATGACATAGAATGACATAGTCCGATCAAGAAGAAGTATTAGAGGCTTTGAAAGTGAAGACATGACCTACAAAAGGTCAGATAAAGAGAAAGGTAAAGCAATTCTTAGAAAAAAACATCAAACTTATGCACAAAACCTGGCTAAACAGATAGTCACAAAAAACATGCTTTCTGAACTATGTACCAGAACATTACTATGTAACAAGATGGGAAAACCATGAAAGAACCTCCAGTAGACATATCAACCAGCGCAGAACTGGCATTATTAGTCTAAACACACTGAAATACATGCTTGGGAGGAGATTGGAGCAATTATGGACATGTCCGATGAAAACGATCCTCAAATGAATAAATGAGCAGAACAAATATAAGTGATGATCTGCTGATAGATGTTGAGAAGATCAAGAATACAATAAAGAGTTCTTAAAAAGTCTGCACCTTGTCATGATGGAATCAGGTATGAAGAGATTATCAAGCTTATCCATGGTTTCTCCTGATGGTAGCAATGCCAGAACAGAATGTGGCATATCCTTATTTCTTTAGTTTCGTGTGTTCCCTCAGTTATCCCACATTCTGTACTGTTGTTGATACTATTTTAGCAGACCGAGTTGTGTCTTGGTTATCTCCCATAAATCTTCCATTGACTACAAGACAGCAGGTGTATTCGTTTAATCAGATTTCTAAACCCCTTCAGAGTAAAAGTCTTCACATATCACAGCAATGTTCACCCTGTTGAGAGGAGTGGTGTTTTCTGGCTATGACAAAACTTTTTGGAACCTCATCTCCGTAGCTCCAAATACAATTCGTATGGATCTTGGAGAAAAGATGCACTCAATAATGGAACAATGCTGACCAAATTAAAATCCATGACCTTCAGAATGCAAGATCGTCTGCTTAACCACTTCGCCCAGTATCCTTCCTTCACCTTTCAACTCCCAGCAGAGCACAGGTCTTCAACAAACTTCTACTGGCTCTCCTCTCTCTTGCCATCCCTTCCAACTCTTTCCATGTTTTACCTATCCTTTTAATATCAGCCTCCAGCTCTCTTCTCCAGGTCTGTCTAGGCCTTCCCCTACTCCTCTTTCCCTGCGGGTTCTAAAACAGTGCCTGTCTTGTAATGCTTCTGGTCGGTCTAGCTCTTTCTCCACTGGTACCTGCTTAGTTTCGCCCAGTATGAACATTGCTTATATTGTAAGCTGATACACCATGTCTGAAAGTCATCCCAATATTTGCAACATGCCGATGAATCAGAGTGGTATCTGCCGCTCCTCTTGGCATGCGACTGACACACAAAAATGAAATGAGATAAAAACATTGTATGTGAACAAAGAACATTTTAAAAACTTGAATATTTAAACCAAATAATTACAATCTAAATAGTAATCTGACCTGGAAAAGAAGTCTGCAAGTAAGGCTCTATTCTTTTTTATATTATGTCTGTCAGCCAAAGGAAAATTAAATATTACTCGATCGTAGCGACATTGGCTGATGATGGTATGAGTATGAAGTTCACGTGCATCAGTCTCCAGACATACTTGGACACCTGTATAAACAACAAGGTAGCAGATTATTGTATATAACTCTACATAATGTACTCGACTGTATGTTGCCAGGGCCCGCAATGAAAGCAAAGAATAGTACCACTGCAACCTACAATGCAGTAAGAGGCGACTGATGTAGGCCGTAGGGATGCTATCCTAGTAAATAAAAAGCAGCGCAGAAATAGGAGGTGTTGGCCTACTTGTAGGCGCATAACTGGCACAACGAAAATCACTCTTCGGCTCAGATCACATACAAATCACACAGAGTGTTTGACAAGTGGTCGATATGGAGCGTTCAAGAAGACATAATGTACTGAATTTTTTTGACCACAAATGACACACAGGTCGACCCACGTTTATGTACTTTGTAAAGCTGCCTTATGTTGTATTCCCATAACTGGACTTTGTCATAAATTACAAGAAGACAGAATATAATGGAGGTGATCCTAGACATTATTCAAGTAAAGAAAGAACACTTAGCTCTGATATTTTTCTTCTACAGCATAAACTGTAACAATTTCACTCTGTGACTATATTTTCTTCTTTTGTTGTCACACTGTTACCGGGTTGCTGTCTAGTGTAATGGTTTTCTGTTTTTGTCTTGCACTTCTCTAAGTGACAGTTATTTTTGCTTTCTGACAGGATTCTGCATTGAGAGTTCAGAAAGAGGTAACAGTCTTGATCACCCCTACTTGTATTTGGCTGAATACTTAAACATGTATGTGTACGAAACAGTAAAAATTACTGTACGGTACGTCTAATATAACCGAGTAATTGTTCAAACATCAGTTGAATATAATGAAAAGTGTTATGTAATTTAGATGCAGTCATTTACACAGTAATTTTACTATCTTCTTCTTCTTTTGTCATCACACTGCTACCAGGTTGTTGCTTAGTGTCGTGGTTTTCTATTTTTGTCTTGCACTGTTTTGGTGATTGTTATTTTTGCTCTTTGACAGCAATGCCATTTAACCATCTTTTTCACGGTCTTCCTCTCGCCTTCTTTCCTGATGTTCTGTTGTAGAAGACTGTATATTGTGGAGTTTGGATGCATTCTTATTAAGTGGCCAAATCACTTCCTTCTTTGTTTCTCAATGTAATTCAAGCAAGGTTCTTGAATTTTACTATATGGTTCAGAAACATGGATAGCCAGCCTACTCAAGGCACGAGAGGAGAATTAACATCTTTCACCTTCTATGTCTTTGCAAGATTATGAACATCAGGTGATACGACAAGATAACCAACTCTGAGGTACTGTAAGATGCAAACTTGACTTCCATCATGGGCATGTTCAGCAGTAGAAGACTAAAACGACAGGGGCATGAGAGAAAAAGGACAATAGCCGCATACAACAATAAGTGTTTTTCTGTGAACTTTTGGAATGGAAGAGGCACCAAGGCAGACCACTACTCAGATATAAGAATATCTGGAAGGCCTATCAGTGAAGAACATTTCTATCGGTTTCAACAAATGAGAAAAACTCGATGATGACTGAGCTATTTGGAAAACCAAATTATGCTAAGGTGTAGAATCTTTTGAACCAATACTTAAGTATGAGCTGAAAGGCAAGACTCTTTGTGATGTGATGTTTAAAATGTAATCTAATTTAGATGCAGTAATTTTCTCAATATGTATATACATATTTTGCAAATTATATGGCTTTTCCTCTATACAGTTTAATCTGGCAAGTGTTTTACTGTGACAACTCTTTGTCACAGTAAAACACTTGCCAATTGAACATCTGTATAGAGGAAAAAAGCCATATAATTTGCAAAATATGTATATACATATTGAGAAAATTACTGCATCTAAATTAGATTACATTTTAAACACCATATCACATCACAAAGATGCAAAGACCGCAGAGTCTTTGTTTACTGTACTGATGTCACAGCACTCTGAAAGAGCTGGAAGGATCTGCGTGAGATAGATAAAGATTGGAGGACTTGGCATGAGTTGGTTGAGGGCTTATACCCAAACTGTGGTCACGAGAGAGAGAGAGAGAGAGAGAGAGATGTAACTGGCATAAGATACTGGTAAGTCTAATATGACTAACCCATTTCTGTTAACACTTTCATGTTTTCTGCTGCCAGTGTATGTTGCTGTATGGAATCTAATGTTTCAAGACTGGATGTTGTGACCTGTGATGCTTTAAGGGACAGTTTCTTCATGAGGGATACTGTGAAAGAGAAGTCTCCATCTCCAACAAGCAGAACAAGACCTTCACAAGGCAACTCCATAGTTGATGACGTTTGAGAATGTAAGAACCTCTGTCTGGAAAGAAACAAATAAAAAGCAAAATAATAAATAATCTACAATTGACAATATGATTAATCCTGAAATGTAGAACTTTCAATTTTTATCTTTAATAAGAGAAATAATGATAAAAAAAAAATAAACAGGGACTGTTTGTTTCTACCCACGTTAGCTTTTGAGTGTTGTTATACCAGTCTCTCATATTTCCATTGACAGCAGCTTCTTCTGACTCTTGCAAATTTATCTATATATTTCCTCTTGTCTCTTCTGTTATTTCTCTTTATTTGTTTGCTTCTATACATACTACATTGGTCTTTGTTTTTAGAAATTCAAGTTTTACATATCTTTAATTCTACCAACTTTTTTCAATTTATCTCACCTATGAGTTTCATTGTTAGCACTTTCACGCATGTCTCATTTATTCCGTTTCTTTTAATCTGTTGTCAGTCCGTGAACTTATTTAATTCTTAACTCTTTCCATGCTTTTCGCCGCACACTGCACAATGGCGGAAGTCTGTTGCACGCTATTAGCCGCACACTGTGCCAAAGAGTTGCTTCCCTTATTCTTCTTCTTCTAACCAGGGCTGCGAGTTTTCCCTCTTGGGCAGCCAATGCCAGTTTGTAGAATCTGCATGTGTTCTGTAATTGTGGGAGACTAGTGTAAAGGGTATTATGAACAGATGGGTGTGGTGGGAGGAGTTCTTGTCTAGCTTTATGTAGTCCAGGACATTCAAGCAAGACATGCTGTACTGTCTCACATGAGTGACTGCACTTTCTACAGTGTGGTAGGTGTGTGGGGTTTATTCTGTGTAGGTGGTAATTCAGTCCAACATGTCCTGTTCTTAACTGAAAGATAGTGCTTTGATCTTTTCTTTGTAGCAGATTTATATTGTCCTTGGGGTTTGGTCTATTCATCTCTGCATACATGTCCCGACTAGTCGTCCCCATAGCCCATCGGTTCAGCCAATCTTCTCTGAGTTGTTTTTCAGAATCTGTTTTATACTTTGTATGCTAACAGGTTTGTCTATTTGTGGTTTTGATGATCCCTGTTTGGCCAGATGATCTGCCTTGTCATTTCCTGGGATATTTGTGTGCCCAGGAATCCACTGTAGAATGACATTAATATCAAAGGAGGAAATCAGATTGTGGATGACTAATGCCAATGACTGGATCTCGCTTGACTGATTCTGCTGTTCTTCTAAAGCTTGTAGTGTGGACTGTGAGTCAGTGAATACTATCATGTCTTGACAATATTTTCTCCAAGTTCAAACTGCTGGTGGACTAGTTCTACAGCGGTCTTTATGGCTATAATCTCTGCCTCATAGTTGGAACATATATTACCACAAGGAGCACAGTAACTATAGGTAGTTCCATCTGGATATTTCAGGTATATGCCGAAGCCAGCGTAAGTAGTGGCTTTGAAAGCTGAACCATCAGTGTAGGCATGGATAGAGGAAGTTGGATAACTGTCTATTGTCTCCAGTGCGCAGGTTTTTAAGATCGGTGCAAGTGTTGCTTTGTTTATAGTTTTGTCAAGGAGGTATTTCTGGATTACTGGTTGTTTTATGTTTAGCCATGGTGGTGGGCAGGGGCATCTTGTGATCGGTTCTCTGTCAGTTGGGAGATGATAATGTTCTTCGAGATTTTTCCCAACTTCCAGCAATGATTTTGCTGGATTCTTTGATTGGATTTCCACCTGTCAATAGTTTGTCTGTTGGGATGTTTTTTTTTCTATTCTTTTATATCGCTCGACTGCTTCTATTAGTGCCCTTCGTCTCCTAATATCTAGTGGTTCGATGTTGGCGTCGATTTCACAAGCAGCAGTTGGGGTCGTTCTCATTCCCCACATATAAACCTGAGACCCTGATTCTGCACTCTGTCCAGGGATGTTGTGATGTGCTCACTTGCTATAGTTTGGGAGAGGAAGGCAGTTGTCCATTGTAGATCTTACATAGCCAAGATATAGTTGCTCTAAGGGTGTTCTTGTCTGCACCCCAGGTGGTGCTAGCAAGTCTTTTAACCATGTTGAGTCTTTTAGATGCTTTTTCTTTTATGTTGTTAATGTGTTCTGTCATCCTCAGTTGTTTGTCTAACTTGACTCCCAGGTAAGTCGGATTTTCCTCTTTTTTCAGCAGTGCTCCATTCATTGTGTCAAAGGTTCTTTGAGTTGTTTTGGGGCTACGGAGAATGTAGTATACACAGTTTTCTGTTCATTGACTTTAAGCTTCCATAGGTTGCAATATGTTGAGATTATGGCAAGGGTTCTATTAAGTTTAGCCCGAGTTAGTACAGGGTATTTCTTGCTTGTCCATATTACAAGGTCATCAGCAAAAAGGGCTTTCTGTGTGTTTAGAAGGGATGGGAGGTCATTGATGAAGATGAGGAAAGGGTGCAGCTAAGGGCAGAGCCCTGTGGGAGGCCTTCCTCTAGTGTTCTCTTGGAGGACATTGTTCCACTAAAAGATGTTCCAATGGTCCTGTTTTGGAGAAAAGCTTGTATCCATTGTAACATCTTTCCATGGATCCCCATATTGAGCATCTTCATCAAGAGGCCCTTCCTCCAGACTCTGTCATATGCTTGCTGTAAATCGATGAAAACCGCGGTTGTGTGCTTTTCATTCTGGAATCCATCAATTGTATTCTGCACAAGTCTGAAGAGTTGGTCTTCTGTTCTGCAGCCCCTTCTAAACCCTGCCTGGGTATTATCAAGTGACTGGGTTTTTCAAGCCACCAATAAAGTCGGTTATTAACCATTCTCTCGCTAGCTTTCCTAAACATGAGGTCAATGAGATGGGCCTGTAACTTAGGGGTCGTCTACTGGTTTCCCTTTCTTGAGGATGGGAGTGATATTGGCTGTTCACCAAGCAGCAGGTATTTTGGCCTCTCTCCAAGTTCTATTTATAGCGAACAGCAATATCAACCTAGCCTTCTTGCCCATATGGCATAACATTTCATTCTTAATCATATCTGGGCCTGGGGCTTTTCAAGGTTTTAATTTTTTCATTGCTGTTTCCATCTCGCATAGACTAAAATCTTGTTCAAATGCACATACATTCGCTACTGGTGCATTTTTTTACTTTTTAAAAATTTTCCATAAAGCTTTATCCAGCTGTTTTCTTCTTATGCTTCTGTTAACGTTAGCAAAGTGTTTGTTGAATATTTCAGCTTTCTTTTTTTCATCTATGAGGGTTTCATTGTTTCTTTTGATGGGTCTGGGATTTTCTTTCTTTCTAGTGCCTGTCAGTTTGTTTATCAGATCCCATGCCTTGTGGCCATCTTTATTTAGATCAAGTTTCTGACACGTGTCTTGCCACTTCATCTTCTTTGCTGCTTTAATTAGAAGGCGAACTTTAGCAGTCAAGCGATTATAATTGGTTTTATTAACTCGATTAGGTTCTTTTTCAGCTTGTTTCTGCTTTTCTTCATCCATCACTGCTTTTTCTAGATCTTTGTTCCAGTATGGCTTATATTTTCTGGTGTTTCCATTTGGAATGGCCTTTCTTGCAGCTTCCAGTATTTTACAACATATGTTAGCAAAGACAGTATCGATATTTCAAGTGAGGTCAATTTTGTCCATGCCTATGTTGGTCTGGTTCTCGAAGAGCGGCCAGTCTGCTTTTCTGAAATTCCAGAACTTTCTATTTCTATAGACTGAGCTTCTGAGTTGCTTGGTGGTAACAGAGATAAGTATGGGGAGATGGTCGCTCCCTATATCATCCAAGACAGTGATAGTTGTTGCATCTATAATGTCAGCTGATACTATGGTAAGATCTGGTCTGCTATTCGTACCATGGGCTCTGTGTAGCAGTGTTGGTTTGGTTTCTGAGCTCTGCATTACCTTGAGGTTGGATGAGTTACACAGGTCTTCAATGTCTCTCCCTCTTTTGTTGTAATCTTTGTAACCTAGGGCTGGTGTGTGTGCATTAAAGTCTCCTGCAATAATTGTTCTGGTGTACATGGGTTCCTTGAACGGCTGGTCAGAGGTGCAGGTTGGTGGACAATAGATTTTATGTACAGTATATCTCACTCCATCAAACCACACTTGGATGGTCTGGGTGTCTATGTTGTTGTGTGGTCTGTTGTGGACTTCTGCCTGCACATCATTTCTTATCAGTGTCATGAGTCCTTGACATCTGTTGCACTCGCATTTGTATTGGGTGTAACCTGTGATGTTAACTCCTCTTTGAGGTAAGATGGTTTCTTGTATAAGGACAATGTGGACATTAATCTGTTGTAGAGTTCTTTCGAGCTCCATCTTTTTATTCTGTAGTCCTGATATGTTTATCTGTAGTATATTAATGGACCCCCTTTACATATTTTTCACACGGAGCGAGGGGCTTCACTCGCGCGGATGTTGTTGACCGAGGCGACGTCCGAGCTCGTATCTAATATATTTGTGTTGAATTGGCATTATGTCTGGAGTTTTGTTGCGACAATTTCATCCCAAAGAGGTTGTCAGACATAGATCTCTAACTTGATCTGGGGCCCTGGTAGTTTCGGGCAGATATGTGGTATCAGGGTGTCACTGGATCGAACTTGGGGGAGCACAGTTCACCGCTGTACAATCCCGGCTAGTCATAGGTGCACCATGCTTGCAGGCCTTTATCACCAGCTCTGGTTCTGGGCTATTCACTATGGCAGTGTCACATCATGTGCATAGGTGTTTTGTGCATCTCCACCCATCCAGCTATTCCCTTCCAACACACAGAGTCCGTCTTCACCATGGGTCCCAGCAAGCAGTGTGATCCTATCTGGCTCAGTGCAATGCCAGTGTCTTATCACCTCTTGTCGCAACTGGGAAGGAAGTGGGGAAAAGGGACGAAGGGGAAAATGGGGAGGGGAAAATGGGGGCGTGGAGGGTTAAGCAGGATTACTCCCGCCCACTCATGTTGTTTAGCCAGTCAGCCAAGACTGTTGCCCGGGGTGTGGCACGTGGAGCCAAACATGAGCTAGGTGAGAAGTGGGGACCAAATAGGATCATGACTATCCGTGGGCACAACCAGGATACGGCTGTCATTTTCCGTGAGGTACTAACCCTATTTCTCACCCAACACCCCTGCTTCCTTATAAGAAGTCTTTCTAGTTTTACTTCTACTACTTTTAACCTTGTTATTTTATTAGGTTATTCAGTTTTCTTCAATTTTGTATGTAAGATATATATATATATATATATATATATATATATATATATATATATATATATATATATATATATATATATATGTTTATTTATTGACAAGTAGTCTGGATTTTTTTATCTCCCTTGAATTAACTGTTTAAAAATTGAAGAAATAACTCAGCATGGAAAGAGTTAATGAATTTTGTCCCCAACCTTTGATTTTTAAAATATCCCACATTAAATTATTGCCTCTAATATAATATGAGCAGATTGGAACAAGTTGTTATTCTGCGCCTTAGAACAGGACACAATCGGCTCCGCAGCCACATGTATACAAAATTCAAGATTGGCAATTCAGCCATGTGAACATGTGGACAGGCAAACCAGACTGCAGAGCACATACTTCAAGACTGCCCGAATATGATACACTGAGGCAAACTCACTGGCCTAACGAAACAACACTGACAGAAAACTACACGGACCTCTGTGTGAGCTACAAAAGACAGTGAAGTTCATACAAGAGACAACATTGAATATATAGACATATTTCAAGCGAACGAAAGGAAGGATTGCCTCTAATTTTGTGTTGTTAGATATATTTTTTGGGTATATTAATAAATTTGAAATGAAACAGAAAGGATCAAGAACATTTCCTTTGTTTTTAATTTTTTTTGGTAGAACAAAATAATAATTAGAATCATTTATTGTATAGCACTTATAACCCATATATCTTCTTCTTTGTGTTCGTTCTTTACAACCAATTTTTGATCCAAAATGTGATATGTTTGATCTTTGGTTGCACATTGGTTTGGTAGGCCCCTAAACGCATAAACTTCTAAACGCTTAGGACATGTGCATCCGATTTCAGCCAAACCTCCTTAGTCGTCTCTTATGACATGTGTGGCAGGTAACAGTGGTTATATTCTTTTACACCCCAAATTTGGGCCCCGGTAACCACTCGGGCGAGTAACCCATATATGAAACAACACAAGAAAAGACAGAATCATCAATATCAGCATAAGAAAAGAAAGTTGGGGCAGAACCTTGTTTGAATTACATTGAGTTTGAGAAAAAAAATAATGAAATGGTCAGTCACTTAATAAGAATGTTACAATGGTTAACAATCTTACAATCATGTAACAATCAAATACTTACTTCAATGCAACCAAACTCCACGGTATCTTCTACAACAGAATACCAGGTGAGAGGAAGAATAAAAATAGATAGATGGCATAGCAGAATTCTGTAAAAAAGCTAAATAACTATCACCAAAGCGTCTAGAGTTAGAGCAGCATAAGACAAAAGCAGAAAACCAAGACACTGGGCAGAAATAACCCATTATTGTTATTAACAGTCGCCCGTGTGATGCCAGGCCCCGCAAGGAAAGCAAAGAATAATACCAATCAACCTACAAGACATGTCGTAAGAGGCGACTGATGTAGGACCTTGGGAAGCTACCCTAGTAAATAAAAAGTTAAAAAAGCATCGCAGAAATTGGATGATGTGCTAGTTTACTTGTTCAGGTTGTTGGCGCATAACTCATTAACTGGCACAAATGACAACGTACACTCGTTCTTAGGCTCAGATCACATACAAATCACACAGAGTGGTTATCAAGTGGTCGATATGGAACGTTCGAAGAAGGTTATTAACAGTCAGTCACAGTTTGAGTGGCATTGAGTGGTGTGATTACTCAGGACTTGACTACCACACTCCAACTCATACTACTGAGTTACCACATCTCATCAGACTGTCAGATAGATACTTACTACTAACTGGCTAGGCTACATTCGCTACATATTAGTACATATCAACAATATATCATATTATTATATCAGACTGAGAATTTATTAAGGCAAGCTCTGTAGTGAGAATTACCAGATAATGTTGAGTGTTGTTGAAATCGGATGCACAGATTCAACAAAGTTTGTAACGTTTAAGTCGTCCGAAGGTAAATGAAAATTATTTTGAAGATATTAAAATGAACTCTTTCCGTTGTGGAAAACATGTTTAGTTTTTACGCCAAGATTATCTCGCTTCGTGAAGTTAAATTATGACTTCGCTTTTTAATCTTAACTTCGAACGTTTTAAGGGATTTCAGTAATGGGTGTCTCCAGTCTGGAGTACGTATACATGCTTTGACTTGGGAGAGAGCATGTTATAACAGGAGCATAGAGACGGAAGACAAACCACATATTTCATTTTCACAACAAAATTATCTCTAGATCCGACAATCAAGGTTCTTCGGGCATTTAATGCGAAGAGATGGGTACTCTCTCTTCCTGAATTTTACCTGTAGTCACCAAATGTTCTAAACCTTCTCTTCGCATTATATGCCCGAAGAACCTTGATTGTCGGATTATTATTCTTTTGATAAGGTTTCTTTGTGTGCAGGCCTGATTTAAAACCTCCACATTTGTTTTCTTTGCTGTCCATGGAATTTTCAGCATTCTTCGGGAAAACCACATCTCTGTGCCTTCCAATGATCGTATTGATTGTTTGTTCATTGTCCATGATTCGCTGCCATACATAAGTATTGGTTCAATATAGCACTGGAGTACTCTTTTTCGCAATGTCATTGGTAGTGAGTTCACGCATAGTGTGTTTTTCATTTTCATAAAAGCTGCTTTCGTTTGAGCTATTCTACTCCTAATCTCTGTTGTACATCTTCCATTTGATGTTAGGAATGTTCCTAGATACTTGAAGCGATGGACTTGTTTCAGTGTTGTGTTATTTATTTTGATATTACATGTTTAAGCAGCTGACAATTAATGTCAGTTATGGTCTCTATTCCGAGATGGTAGGCAGATGATCTCTTCTTCTTCTTTGCGTTCGTTCTTTACGACCACTTTTAATCCCTCTTTGTGATATGTTTGATCTTTGCCAAGAGCGTGTATACGTTGTACATTGGTTTGGTAGGCCCCTAAACGCATAGACTTCTATACGTTTAGAACATGTGCATCCGATTTCAGCCAACATGATCTCAATTAGAGACAATGGCTACGATCCCCAGCTAGTATAGTCACTGCCCGACGGAAAGCCAGAGGAAACCTACCGTCGTAATTATCCCTAGTAAATTCATTCGGTGACTACCGGTAAAATTCAGGAAAGGAGAGATCGTGGAAGACAGAGGGAGAAGATGTTGGATGGCCTGACATCATGGTTCGACAAAAGATCGACATCAGAACTGATTACATGCACCAAGCAAAGAGAGTAGTGGAGAGACATGATCGCCTACGTCGGCAGGCACGGCACTTGACTGATTGATCTCTAGAGCAGCCTATAGAAAACTATATGTACGAACACAATACGTACGCCCACAATATTCAGCAGGTTACATTTTGATCTTGATCCGTTGGGATATTTCTATCGGTCTATATGTAGTGTGCTGTGAAATTCGTCCTTCCTGTTCTATCGTTTGCTTGATAAAGGCCTTTTTATTATCATTGTTTTTGTATTTTGTAAAACTACAGTACTTTGTTAATAAATGTTTCGATAGTGGGGAATCAACAACATTAACCAGATTGCAAGAATTTCAAGTCAAATTTAATCTAACTAAACAAGAGCACAATGCTGGTAGCCAAAGAAGAATAGTAAACCAACATAGAACTGGTGTCGTTAGTCGACACACGCTGAGAGACATACTGAGGAGAGATCAGAACACTTATGGGCTAATTGGTTCGATGTGAAGTGATGATGATCTGGCGACTAAACTAAACAATTTGATCACGATTTCGTGAGTATGCCCAATCCGCAATTAACCATGGACATAACCAGTTGATGAAACAGAATGACAAGCAGTGGCTGCTAATGTGTGCGCATACCTTGCAGCTCTGTATCTTTTATTCAGCGTGATGTTTGTAAGAATGACAACGATCAAAGGTTATACCAAGATACAAAGGTTATATCAAGATACAAAAGTTATATCAAGATACAAAAGTTATACCAAGATACAAAAGTTATATCAAGATACAAAGGTTATATCAAGATACAAAGATACCAAGATACAAAGGTTATACCAAGATACAAAGCTTATACCAAGATACAAAGGTTATGCAGACGACCAAAGTTTAATGCATGAAGATGAAGATCAGCTACAACATCACATGAATTCATTGCTAATAGCATGTAGAAAGTACAACATGAAAACCAGCAGAACACCAAGCCAAGCAAACATACAAATAGATAACACCAGAGTAAAGCAAGTTTCCGAATTCAAATATTTAGGCAGCATTTTTACAGAGGACGGAAAACTAGATAGAGAAATAGAGACATGGTGTCAAAAAGCAAATGCAATGACCTACCAGCTGGCACCATTACTACAACACCCAAAGATCAAGATGGAAGTGAAAAGACAGATGATAAAAGTATTTTCCTACCAACACTTTGTTACCAGTGCCAAACTTGGTCTCTTACAGCAACACATCACAGAAAGCTCACCACGTGTGAAATGAAATGCTTGAGGAAGGCAGTGGGAGTCACCAGGAAAGGCAGACTACGAAATGAGGACATCAGAAGCAGAGTGGACATAACTTCATGCACCGAATATATCGAAAGACAACAAATGCAGTGGTTTGGACATTTAATGAGAATGAAATACAACCAACCACCAATAATAGCATACAATAAAAAGAGATCGGGTACTAGAGCTAAGGGAAGACCAAGAAAAGATGGATAGACAATATCAAGACCACACTACATAAACACGGATACAATACAACAAGGACAACTCATCTAGCCCTAGAACGCAAATTAAAGCTCCCATCCCTACGCTTAACGGCAAGAGTAGACAACCAACTACATCTTCCACCTGGGAATAGACAATAGACAAAGGTTATACCAAGATACAAAGGTTATACCAAGATACAAATGTTATACCAAGATACAAATGTTATACCAAGATACAAAGGTTATACCAAGATACAAAGGTTATACCAAGATACAAAAGTTATACCAAGTTACAAAGGTTATACCAAGATACAAATGTTTTACCAAGATACAAATGTTATACCAAGATACAAAGGTTATACTAAGTTACAAAAGTTATACCAAGTTACAAAGGTTATACCAAGATACAAAGGTTATACCAAGATACAAAGTTATACCAAGATACAAAGGTTATACTAAGTTACAAAAGTTATACCAAGTTACAAAGGTTATACCAAGATACAAAGGTTATACCAAGATACAAAGGTTATACCAAGTTACAAAAGTTATACCAAGATACAAAGGTTATACCAAGATACAAAGGTTATACCAAGATACACATCACCAGAGCTCCAAATGACGCTGAAGGTTTGACGAAACCTACACATGCTAATGTTGCATGAATCAGGTTTCCACATGAATGTGATTTATGGACAAATCTGTTACATCAGTCTAAGGGTGATCACGAGAGAAAGAGAGAGAGAGAGAGAGATCTTACAGTATTAAGTCAACAAGTAACATTTCACAGTGTTAGACCCTCCAGTAACCCCACCCCCACCC
Organism: Arion vulgaris; assembly: GCA_020796225.1. Classification (NCBI taxonomy): domain Eukaryota; kingdom Metazoa; phylum Mollusca; class Gastropoda; order Stylommatophora; family Arionidae; genus Arion; species Arion vulgaris. Next base: position 38,465,597 of record CM036764.1, read on the forward strand.
TCCCCCACAATATTAGGTCATACTGATGTTTGCGTGAAGGCCTGCTTTCATTATCACAAATATCCCTCGCCATTCAGACGAGCCTTACTTCGACTTCAGAGGTACTTGTAATTTAGATCCTCAAGTAAAGGATCAGGGTCTTCTGTAGTCCAACTACATACCATGTCCATGTCCATACTGATAATATTTGACGAGGCTGGTCTCGAACTTTTGAATTTCCACGGTACATAGTCCCTGTCGCAGAGTATTATCTACTTCACTATCAGCGACCCTGATGGTGATGATATCTTGCTTTGTCCATTAAAAATGAGCGACACTCAAACCTGAACACTTGCATAGCAACGAGTAAACAAATCCACTTAGTCTAGTTATAACAAAAACATATAACCAGTTAGATAGATACATGAAGCAGTACACTCTTACAAATAATATTGAAAGAAAAGCATGAGCAATATATACTCAGATACAGTTTAACTGAACTCATCATCATCATCATCAGGTGCCGTCTCCACATCGAAGGTTGGCTGCAATGAATCTCCAGCATCCTCTGTCTTTCGCCTTGTGTTGCACTCTGCCAGACTGTAACCTGTCCATTTCTTAAAGTTTCCTCCCACTTATCTCTCGGTCTTCCTCTTGCTCTTCTCCTCAACTTTCCCCTCTAGTAAATGTTTTATCATGGTGTCATGCCTTTTATGTGCCCAAAATACTTTACTTGTCTGAATTTTATTTCTCTTAATAATTGTTTCTTTATGCCTAGTTTTCCTAAAACTTGTTTATTTGTCTGTTTTTCTGTCCATGAAACTCTGCTTATTCTTCTATATATCCACATCTCAAATGCATCAATTCTGTCTTCTAACTGCTTGTTCATTGTCCATGTTTCCGAGCCATACATTAATATAGGATATATATAGCATTTGATCATTCTAATTTTTAGCCTGTTTGTGATTTGTTTGGATGTCAGTAACTTTCTCATACTATTGAAATTATCCTTGGCCATTCCTATTCTCTTTTAATTTCAGTTATACATCTGCCATCATCTGTTATCATCTGACCGAGATAGGAGTAGCTTTTTACTTGATGTAGTAATTCTCCATGTATTTTTATATTCATTTTAGGTTTTTCCATTTCCTTGTTGATTACCATAGTTTTTGTTTTCTGTATGTTAATGTCTAATCCATATTCCTTGCTAGTTCTGTCCAATTGGTCCACTAATTCTTGTAGATCTTGTTCATTTTCTGCTACCAATACTGTGTCATCTGCATATCTTAAGTTATTTATTATTTTTCCATTGATCTTGAGTCCTGGCATTCCCTCTAGTTGTTTGAAGATTTTCTCTGTGTAGATGTTAAATAGGCTTGGTGACAGTATGCATCCTTGTCTCACTCCTCTCTTTATGTCTATGTATGGAGAGTAGCTATTTTCATATTTTATTATTTAACTGAACTACAACGGTAAATTTGAAACCAAACGTTGAAGCTTGAAAATGTGACACTGCGAGACTCGTTGTTAATGTTAATGAAATCATTGTTACTGTTAACATAGACGAAGCTCTTATAAGTGGAAAATTACACATTCATTGAATAGAGTTTTATCCTATGGATGTTAGACATTCGTCGTGACAGCTTAAGTTAAGTTACGCTTAAGAAATTGAATGGAGACATATTTGACGTGGTGCATGTTTTGAATATAATCAATATTTGCTGCTCTTTGAGCATCAATGCAGGTGTTGCACGACTTTACGTGCGGAAGTGCACTTCTTACAAGCTACAGAAAATATGTCGTAAATTTGTGCAATTGCTATTGCATAACAGGGAACGAAGGTTTTGGTAAACCCCATTTTCATTGCCGCTGTTAGCAAACCAGGACGTTTATTGAAATAAGAACGGTATATTCCATTTTGGCATGCATGCACACAAGTGCATGAATAAATATGTATAGAAAAACGATGGTGACTAATGATAATCTTACAATTATATATCGTATGTGTGGTGCTGGGGCACGCAAAGGAGGCAAAGAATAGTACCACTGTGACCTACAAGGTATATCGTATTAGGCGACTGATGTAGGGCGTAGGAAGCTACCATAGTAAATAAAAACGTTGCAGAAATCGTATGTGATGGTCTATTTGTAAGCGCATAACTAGTACAAGGTACAGTCGTTCTTAGGATCAGATCATACACCAATCAGACAGAGAGTTAACAAGTGGTCGATAAAGAGCGTTCGAAGAAGAAAATGAAAAAAAATTATAGATTAAATGTACTGTTTAACTTATACTGCTGTAGACTGTCAGAAGAAATGGAACAAACAAGTTTTAAGTAAGAGGTGTCATGTGATGTATAACCAGTACTATTTTTAGATGAGGAACCCGAAGATGATTGACTTCCTTTATGTTCCTGACAGAATCACACAAACTTGATTGATTTTTTGATAGGATCTTTCCGTAAATAATCATGTGTGCACCGATCTTTTTTTTTTTACCCAAAAGGATTTCAGCGGCAGTGCACGAACTCCGTGCACCAACGAGTGTCCCCAATATAATTTTGAGAATGGCATAATGTTATTTCAATTGTTAGTAATGATTTGTTGCATAGTTAGCGATTTTCTAGCCTAATCTTATCGATTTTACACTGTCAATGGTTTAATTTCAGTATTGCACCTCCGTTTTATCGTCCGTCTTCGATATCAATAGAAACCAGTGGCGGCTCGTGATAATTTTTGTTGGTGGGGCCAGACAAAATTTGCGTAAAAAACATGATTTTGGGTTAGGTTATATTATAATTCCTAAAACAAATACATGTTGCACATTATTTTTGGTGGGGCCCGGCCCCACTTGCCCCTAATGACGAGCCGCCACTGATAGAAACTATATTACATCTAAAATGAGATAAGGGATTACTGGGAAAAACAGTCCAATCACTCTTCACGGGAAACGAAACCAATACTCTTGAAGCGAGAGGCAAGCACCGTACCTCAACACTACAGCTCCCGATGAAAGAGAAATTAACATGGTGTTATCTGTTCACTCTGATAAGAAAACGATTTGAATACATAAGGCAGATAAGGAGTCAGATAATTATACAGCGTCAACATAGGGCAGATAAAGTCAGATAATTATACAGCGTCAACATAGGGCAGATAAGGAGTCAGATAATTATGCAGCGTCAACATAGGGCAGATAAGGAGTCAGATAATTATGAAGCGTCAACACATCGCAGATATGAGTCAAGCCCGTTTAAGATAAATGATTGCATGTTTGAAGCCAAACAACAAAGTATTCCTGCAATGGAGTCTCATCACACTATGGTATCGCAAGTAATGTAACAGATTACAAACTGGAGAAAGAAAGCAACAACAAAAGGAACAATACCACCACAGAATCTCACTTAGGGCGAGGGCAGAAACACGCATCAAAGAGAAATACAAATATGCGCGGAGTCATAGAACAGGCAGACATAGCCATCAAGACGTGATTCTAAAATGATACAAACAGTAATAGTTTTAGTTGTCAGTTTGGAATGTCTTCATTACAATCAGGACATATCCATAGGTGATCTGATCTCCTTCGTAATAACTCCAACAACGTCCTTCGACTAATCATACCAGTTCGATGTGGATTGGTGAGTATACCAGTTCGATGTGGATTCATGAGTATACCAGTTCGATGTGGATTGATGAGTATACCAGTTCGATGTGGATTGATGAGTATACCAGTTCGATGTGGATTGATGAGTAACCAGTTCGATGTGGATTGATGAGTATACTAGTTCGATGTGGATTGATGAGTATACCAGTTCGATGTGGATTGATGAGTATACCAGTTCGATGTGGATTGATGAGTATACCAGTTCGATGTGGATTGATGAGTAGACTCGTTCGATGTGGATTGATGAGTATACTAGTTCGATGTGGATTGATGAGTATACCAGTTCGATGTGGATTGATGACTATACCAGTTCGATGTGGATTGATGACTATACCAGTTCGATGTGGATTGATGTTTAGTTAGTTTGTTCCTTCGTGCCAAAGGCGGCACATAGGGCAGAGGTTTTAGATCTCCATGTGATACGGTTCTTTGCTAGCAGTTGGAGATCTTGTATGGTTTTACATCCCAATAGTTTACTTTCTTGTTGGATGGTTCTTCGAAGAGTGGTCTTTGGTCTTCCACGTTTTCTTTTCCCAACTGGTGACCACATAAGGACTTATCGATTTAGTCTTTTTTCGACTGATCTAAGAACATGACCTAAATATTTCCACCTTCGTTTCCTTATAATATTTGATACGGGTTGTTGGTGTGTTCTATCTCTCACTGTGTTGTTAGAAACGAAATCACTCCATTTGACTTTTAATAATTTTCGTAGACATTTATTCTCAAAGCTGTCCAGTTTCTTATCAATTTTGTTTGTTTATTTCCCAAATTTTTGCAACCGTAGGTCAGTACAGGAATCACACATGACCTAAATAATTTAACTTTTGTGCATATACTAAGGTCTTGAGACTGCCAGATATTCGTTAATTTAGTGAAGGCACTAGCTGCTATAGCAATACGAGAATTTATTTCTTTCATCGTGTCTCCGTTGTTTGACACTTTACTACCAAAATATGTCAAATGTTCAACTTTCTCCAGTGTTTGATGATTGATGAGTATACTCATATACCTGTTGTCTTATACTCATATACCTGTTGTCTTATACTCATATACCTGTTGTCTTATACTCATATACCTGTTGTCTTATACTCATATACCTGTTGTCTTATACTCATATACCTGTTGTCTTATACTCATATACCTGTTGTCTTATACTCATATACCTGTTGTCTTATACTCATATACCTGTTGTCTTATACTCATATACCTGTTGTCTTATACTCATATACCTGTTGTCTTATACTCATATACCTGTTGTCTTATACTCATATTCCTGTTATCACATGTGTAGTGTCGGGCCTGCAAGAGAAGCAAAAGAATAGTACCACTGCGACCTACAAGGCATGTCGTAAGAGGCGGCCAATATAGGACCTAGAGAAGCTACCCTAATAAATAAAAAGCATTGCAGAAATCGGATGTGCTGGCCTACTTGTAGGTGCATAACTGGCACAACGTATAATCGCTCTTAGGCTCAGATCACAGACAAATCACACAGAGTGGTTAACAAGTGGTCGATATGGAGCGTTCGAAAATATACCCGTTGTGCTGTTCATTTTTGGCCACTCCAATCTTCAGTCCAAGCTTTAGCAATCTAGCAGTTGACATGGATTAGTTTAAATGGAAATTCTCTTTGCGATCACACTCTATGAAGATGTTCAGAATATCAGCTCTATTCATTGGCTAAACCCCATCCCCCTCAATATGGTGGCAGAGTCAGCCAGCATGTCTGCTATCTTATTACCATCGACACCCATGTGCACCGGAACGACGATAAGTGTAATTCTGCGAATTGTTAAACAGACACTAACAAACCAACATCTTTAGAAAAAGCTGAACATTATGCTCGCAAAATATTGTTTGTTGGTCGATATAAGTGCTTCAAATCTATGGGAGTAAATGTGTGATGAGTGTAATCGGGAAGGCAATGAACATCCGCAAGAAATATTTACCTGATGGGTATAGGAGTGATGATGTTTGAAGGAGAAAACTGGAAGTAAGCTGGGTTTCCTCTGTTGTTTGTGGTGAAAATAGGAATATGGTTGTAGTGGTTACACACATGCACGCACTCACACACAAACACACGCGCTCTCTCTGTGTGTTTTTCCTGTACCTTTTTACGCCCGAGATGTTACTGAGACGAAATTAGCGTGTAAAGAATAGAACCACTGTTACCTACTACGCATGTCGTAAGAAGCGACTAAGGAGATTGGGAGTGGGGCTAGCTACCCCACACCGTAAAAACCACTAGATGGCTACAGAACGGAGAGCGAACCGAGTAAACGCTGGCTGAAACCGGAAACATCGCCGAAGGATAAGCACCAGAGCTCCAAAGGGTGCTGAAAATGTGACGTAAAACACACCAATGCTAAGGTTGCATGAATCAGATTTCCACATAAATAGAATTTATAGGGAGATCTGGTACATCGGTCTGGGCATGATCGGAAGAGAGAGAGAGAGAGAGAGAGAGAGAGAGAGAGAGAGAAAGAGAGAAAGAGAGAGAGAGAGAGAGTACCTTTTTAGATCAGGTTGGGATATAGACCATTTACAAACTCATGCCAAGTAAACTTGTCCATGGTTGATTGGATGAGGAAAGTACAATTTTCTACTGAATGAGATAAGCCAGCACCAAGTCAAACCTTAGCTTAGTCGACTCTTTTGACATATCTTGTAAGTCGCAGTGTTACTTTTCTTAGTTTCCATTTGCAACCACGGAAAAACACAGTCTGGGGGGCTATACTAATGGTTATAAAATTCAGACATTTTTATTTTCCTGAACTAAATTAAATTGTGTACAGTAAAAATTATATACTTTTTTGGGAACAAGCCATAACATGTCAATTATGTTCAATAAAATGTTTTTTGTTTGTCGATTGCAATGTAATACCGAACACTCAACATGGAGAGTTCTGTAATTATAATTTGTCATCCCTAATACTTGACACGAAGCCATGTTTTAACCATTGTTGACGTCGTTGCATTTGTTGATAATGGACGTGCTATTGCTATTGGCAACGCGATATTAATATTGAGATAAAATCAAGGGGATACGCAAATCGTAAACTAATGTTAGTTTAGCAGCAATTTCTTCTTAAAGAAGTCGGTTTTTCCACAAGTTGAGCCATGTCTTGCAATCAACTTTAAAACTATCAAACATATCTGTTCTCGATTGCATTAAGTGTGAAGTATGGACATTGGTGATGTCATTAATACAGTACGTATTAAGTTTTGGGATATGGGTGAGTCTCAGACACTGGGACAATTTTGAGAATTAGAAGTCAAGTCTGGCCCGCTTGGTTAACTGTGCCCAAACCAGAATTGTAAAGAATAGAACCACTGTTACCTGCCACGCATAAAGATATCGGGCTAGCTACACCACCCAGTAAAAAACACTAGATAGTTACAGAAACCACAACTAGTGAAATTCATAGCTCGCCACACGAGGTAAAAGAAGGACCCCCACCCCCGAGGAAACATCTAGATATGGGAGATGGATACGTAATGCAAGAAAATAGAGAGAGAGAGTGCAACGATCTGGAAAAGATGGCATTTGATTAGGAATGCTTTGAAAACCTTGGTTGCAGACCTATGCTTCCCTGGGGGTGAAGGGTGAAGAGACAGAGAAATCAAGTTTGGACACACCAGACAGTGTAGTCTCTTAGTAAAGAAAGAACATATAATACTAAACATCTCATGTGTACAGTGAGCAGGTGAACTTTAGAATGACTGCTGCAGATGAGAACGTGGCACGCATGGGAATGCCAAACGTGGAATAATGCCAATCGTAAAGCATTTAGATTAGTTTCCCTTATTGATTGATTGATTGATATGACCATCATTATTTCCCTTGTTGATTGATTGATTGATAGGACTATCATTATTTCCCTTGTTGATTGATTGATTGATATGACCATCATTATTTCCCTTGTTGATTGATTGATTGATAGGACTATCATTATTTCCCTTGTTGATTGATTGATTGATAGGACTATCATTATTTCCCTTGTTGATTGATTGATTGATAGGACTATCATTATTTCCCTTGTTGATTGATTGATTGATAGGACTATCATTATTTCCCTTGTTGATTGATTGATTGATAGGACTATCATTATTTCCCTTGTTGATTGATTGATTGATAGGACTATCATTATTTCCCTTGTTGATTGATTGATTGATAGGACTATCATTATTTCCCTTGTTGATTGATTGATTGATATGACCATCATTATTTCCCTTGTTGATTGATTGATTGATAGGACTATCATTATTTCCCTTGTTGATTGATTGATTGATAGGACTATCATTATTTCCCTTGTTGATTGATTGATTGATAGGACTATCATTATTTCCCTTGGGTGAATAACCATATGCACTCCGATGTTTTTCTTGCACATGAAGATTTCAGCGGCAGTGCACAAACTCCGTAGCACCAGCGAGGCTCCTCAATGAAGTTACAGCTCTCGTATCTTGCTTCAAAATTACTTGGTTTGTTCCAATGTTGATCGATAGAACTATTTTTTAGTATTCCTGATCTCAAAGTAGGTGAGATCAAGTTCCTAGCTCTATCGGAGATGGACGATAAAAAAGTAACTGCCATGTTCAAGATGAGCACGCAAAAGAACTATTTCCCTTTGACAATCAGTAAGAGTATGCTACAAGAACGCTTCCCGGATTATTCATCAAAAAGATTAAAGTAAAATTCCTAATAGAATTCTTAATATCTTTAAAATTAAATAGTGGATGACTCTCGCCGCTGCTATGTAACTCGTGTACTGTGACTAAGATCCTCATGTGTAAGAGAGAGATCGGGTCACACATGGTTATTTTCCAAGGTGTAATGATGATGGTTCAATAAATAAATAAATCAACAAATAAATAAAATCAATCGATCAATCAATAAATGAATTAATCCACTAATCAATCAATCAATCAATCAATCAATCAACCAATCAATCAATCAATCAATCAATCAATCAATCAATCAATCAATCAATCAATCAATCAATCGGTCAATCAATCAATCAATCGGTTAACCAATCAATCAATCAATCAATTAATCAATCAATCGGTCAATCAATCAATCGATCAATCGGTTAATCAATCAATTAATCAATCAATCGGTCAATCAATCAATCAATCGGTCAATCAATCAATCATTCAGTTCCTATGCAACGTGCCTAAACCTAAACGTAAATTAAAGATGCCGAGCTTCTTTATAGAACAGATTAAAGATGCCGAGCTTCCTTATAGAACAGATTAAAGATGCCGAACTTCCTTATAGAACAGATTAAAGATGCCAAGCTTCCTTATAGAAGTGATTAAAGATGCCGAGCTTCCTTATAGAACAGATTAAAGATGCCGAACTTCCTTATAGAACAGATTAAAGATGCCGAGCTTCCTTATAGAACAGATTAAAGATGCCGAACTTCCTTATAGAACAGATTAAAGATGCCAAGCTTCCTTATAGAAGTGATTAAAGATGCCGAGCTTCCTTATAGAACAGATTAAAGATGCCGAACTTCCTTATAGAACAGATTAAAGATGCCAAGCTTCCTTATAGAACAGATTAACTTACCGCATAGAACTTTCGCTTATCGAATCAGACATACAAGATTTGTTGGTCAAGTCCCATACTCAAGATTTCACATCAGACGTCTTTGTGTTGTCGGGGCCCAGAAGGGGTGGAAAGAAACACTGTGACCTACAATGCATGTCGTAAGAGGTGACCGAGGTAGGGGCATAGGGAAGCTACCCTAGTAAATAAAAAGGTTCGCAGAAATCGGATGTGCTGGCCTACTTGTGGACACATAACTGGCACAACGTACAGTCGGTCTTAGACTCGGACCACATAAAAACCACAAAGAGTGGTTTAATAAGTAGTCGATATGGAGCGTTTGAAGCGCCCGAGTGGTTACTGGGGCCCAAATTTGGAGTGTAAAGAATAGAACCACTGTTACCTGCCTCACATGTCGTAAGAGGCGACTAAGGAGGTTTGGCTGAAATCGGATGCATGTGTCCTAAACGTGTAGAAGTCTTATGCGTTTAGGGGCCTACCAAACCAATGTGCAACGTATACACGTTCTTGGCAAAGATCAAACATATCACAAAGAGTGATTAAAATTGGTTGTAAAGAATGAACGCAAAGAAGAAAGAAGAAGAAGAAGAGCGTTTGAAGGAGACGACAAACAAGAGGAAAGAAATTTGTCCTCCTACATCCTGCACAGTCGGGTCTAAAAAGTTAAAGTGACATGCACTTCATATTCTAAAGTCTGAAAATGCTACGGACATACACTTTTGGTTTTATATCGAACTTCCTAACAAGTTTTCCAAATGAAACTGAAAAAAAAACCAACCTGACGTGATCAAGTAGAACAAAAGAAGAATGCCGGCATGTAGTTTCTGCTATATCGTATAACAAGCTGGATTGCCTAAAGACATCGATTCATACACGTAATATGAATAACTACATTATATTTACGCCGGAGTCACCGAGTGCTGCATGAGCATATTCTTGTAGTTTTTAGCCAGAACAGAACAAACAAACCGAAAAGGTGGTATTTGCTCAGAAATATTATTATCGATATTTCTAACCTTTGAAATGCTCTTTATTGACTTTTTCAGCCATTGATTTCTTACAAATCATGTAGAAAGTTTCGGTTGTCTATCGAATAATACTGTTTTATATCCGACTTTTGTTTATTGCTGTGTCACTTACCAAATCAATACTTGAGAATCTCTCTCGCTCTCTCTCTCTCTCGCGATCGTCCTTAAGCCGCTTTTATCATTCTATTGTGATATATAAGCAGTCAAACATCAAGAACAGATGTACGTGCACAACCTTCAGTACCTATTGGAGCTCAGGTGTTTATCCTTCGGCGGTGTTTGATTTCAACCAGCGTTTACTGGGTTCTCTTGAGAATCTAAGCTACAAGAACCCCTGAAGTTGGTGAATGCACTCGTGTATGGCGGGGGACACTGATAATAATAAAAGCATATCTTCACGCAAAAATAAGTCAGGTGCCTGGTTCCATGACTACACGTGAATTCAAAGTGGACAAACTAAGAAAACAACGAAGAAGCTGTGTCATTTGATTGATTTAGGAGACCACGTCTTTCTAAACATCGGATCAATAATAACTGTTTATCAATTCGATTTTCTTGTCTTTAGTAATTCTGTCATTCAATGTATCATAAGTAATGTTTACATTGTCATTCAATGTATCATAAGTAATGTTTACCTTGTCATTCAATGTATCATAAGTAATGTTTACATTGTCATTCAATGTATCATAAGTAATGTTTACATTGTCATTCAATGTATCATAAGTAATGTTTACCTTGTCATTCAATGTATCATAAGTAATGTTTACATTGTCATTCAATGTATCATAAGTAATGTTTACATTGTCATTCAATGTATCATAAGTAATGTTTACATTGTCATTCAATGTATCATAAGTAATGTTTACATTGTCATTCAATGTATCATAAGTAATGTTTACCTTGTCATTCAATGTATCATAAGTAATGTTTACATTGTCATTCAATGTATCATAAGTAATGTTTACATTGTCATTCAATGTATCATAAGTAATGTTTACATTGTCATTCAATGTATCATAAGTAATGTTTACATTGTCATTCAATGTATCATAAGTAATGTTTACCTTGTCATTCAATGTATCATAAGTAATGTTTACCTTGTCATTCAATGTATCATAAGTAATGTTTACCTTGTCATTCAATGTATCATAAGTAATGTTTACATTGTCATTCAATCTATTTTTTGGGTATTTCTAAATTATACCCATTGCTACATCGTTATTGGTTATTGGTCAAAAATCAAGAGTAGGGCAGGCGAAAGCAACGTTTCAGAAAACGAGAAGCATTATATGCAACAAGTCATTGTTAATTGTTATCAGTATGATAATTATACAGTGCTAGATAGAACCAATACTGACATAGGATGTAAGTCGTGAACAATGAACAGATATAACAATTTATGAGTGCCACAGAGATGTGGTTTTACAGAAGAATGATGAGAATACCGTGGACTGTTAAAATGATTAATGTTGCGGTGTTGAATGAGGTCAAGACACAGAGAAAGTTTATCATCAATATAAGAAAGAGGCAGTCATCATTTTTGGACATGTAATAAGAAAGGGAAGTTTAGAACACATTGGAACAACCAGCAAAATCGAGGGTAGACGAGACAGAGGAAGACAGAGAGAGAAAGAGAACATTTTGGATAGCCTGACTATATGGCACGGAAGGGCGTCAACATCTGAGATGATAGTAATCACCAACGACAGAGATTTGTGGAGATCCATGATCGCATACGCCAGTCGGCACGACACCTGATGATGATGATGACTACATCAAGAAGATAGTCGTTTATATAATATATTCGCCCGAGTGGTTACCGGGTCCCAAATTTGGGGTGTAAAGAATAGAACCACTGTTACCTGCCACGTCATAATAGGCGACTACGGAGGTTTGGCTGAAATCGGATGCATGTGTCATAAACGTGTAGAAGTCTATACGTTTAGGGACCTACCAAACCAATGTGCAACATATACACGTTCTTGGCAAAGATCAAACATATCACAAAGTGTGATTAAAATTGGTTGTAAAGAACAAACGCAAAGAAGAAAGAAGATCTAATATATTTAGCAAGCTTCAGTTGTGCAAAAGTGTTTTAATTTATAAATGATCTATTTCTTATATTGATTTCCTTTACGTTTTCGACATTGATCTCATTAATCTGTTTTGACATTGATCTGCATTTTCTAATGACATTTGTCTATCTTATCTATTTATTCCGCTTGTCTCCCGATTCTGTTTTTAAAAAAAATTTCGTTCGTTATGAATTCATGTGTAGTTTTAGAGTATAATATAGCACATATAACAGATTTTTGCGTGGACGGTTGCTTTCATTATCATTCTCCATCCCCGTTCATGCGAGCCTTTTTCCGACTTCATGGGAGCTTGTAATTTAGATACTCAAGTGGGGGACTGCCTAGAGTAGTTGATAGTAGCTCGGCCTGCTAGCTGTGAGACGCCTCATAGCTCGGGTTCGAACCCACTATCCGGCATTTGTTCGAGTCCCCCGGTCTTACTCAGGACGATAACTTGAGTACCTCTGAAGTCGGAGAAAATCTGCCTGTATGGCGAGGAATACTAATTACGAGTACATTGAGCACACGGCTGCCAGTGTAAAGTAATTTACAATGTGCACGCTGCTGCCATTGTAAGAAATTGGAAAAACGGATTTTCACGCAAAAATCAGTTTCAGAGATGAAACTTCGTCTGAGTTGAAAGCGGACGAAAGAAAAAAAAAAAAATACTCAAGTAAAGGATACAGATTTCTTGTAGTCCAACAGTGTACCGTAAACACATCCAGATTTATTTTTGGGTCCAAGCTGACTTCAGGACGCTTTAATTTCTATGGCCCGTAGTCACTAGTGTAGCTTGTTATCAACTTCCCTATCGTCGAGCCTCAACTCTTCTGTTTACTCCATGTTTCTCATTAATCGTCTAATTTTCTGACATGAATTTATATGTTTCCTTACATTCACCTGTGTGGTGTAAGGGGTCTGCTAGGGAAGCAAAGAATAGTACCACTGTAACCTACAAGGCATGTAATAAGAGGCGAATGATGTAGGATCTAGGGAAGCTACCCTAGTAAATAAAAAACGTCGCAGAAATCTGATGTGCTGGTCTACTTGTAGGCGAATAACTGGCACAACGTACAATCGCTCTTGGGCTCAGATCACATACAAATCACACGGAGTGGTTCAACAAGTGGTCGATATGGAGCGTTCGAAGTGGAAAAAGAAAAATGAAACAAGAATATGAATTAAACTTGAATGAAACAAGAATAAAAATTAAACTTGAATGAAACAAGAATACAAATTAAACTTGAATGAAACAAGAATAAAATTTAAACTTGAATGAAACAAGAATATAAATTAAACTTGAATGAAACAAGAATATAAATTAAACTTGAATGAAACAAGAATATAAATTAAACTTTAATGAAACAAGAATATAAATTAAACTTGAATGAAACAAGAATATAAATTAAACTTGAATATTACAGAAATAGACATTATTTGATACCACATTTGGCAAGTATTTGAGACGTGAGATTACGTATTTTCTTTTTTAAATAACCGAATATAGAAACATACTTCGTGAAAAAAGAAATTCGTTCATTAAAAGTATTGTATGTCAATAAAAAACATCGTTCTAACGGGAATGAAGAATTTGGATGTAGTGTGTTTGAGCTTATATTAATTTACAGTGCACTTGAAAACTGTCAGAGTGTTTTACAATCTTTGAATTAGAACGTTATGTACAGAAAGTTTCGTGAATGTATGCACGTATTTTATTTGAGTAAAGACGGTAAAATACTGCTCAACATAAAGAGGAAACACACCCATTTGTTGGCCGTCTGCAAACAAAATGTACAAACGTAATCTTTATATTAGTCTATTTAAAAATGTTATTTCTCAAATATTCCAATTATAAATTATATTTAAGTGTAGGTGGGGTTTGTAAAAGACGTTGGGGAACTATATTGATCGTCTGCCATTAAAATCTGCATTCTGCAACGGGTACGTCTGAGAGAACTAACTGCAGGCAGGAAGTCTTAAATAGTAGACGAGGAAGATAAAAGTGAGATCAGAAGTATATTTTTATAATATCAATTTTATTTTACTTTAGTTTCATGTTACAGTTGTTTTCAGTTCTCATATTAGTGTTCTACGGGAAGAAGTGTTTCACAAAAATTTATCTCTGTAAATTAGTTACTTGAACATATTTGTAACCAATACATATTCGATTGTAGTTGTTTTTCATTGAAAAAATCTGGCCAGCAATGGCGGGAATGCGAGAGGGCCATTCAGAGTCCGGACTGTTTGATTCTGAACACGACTTTGCTAGCGCATTTCTGCCATGTTTGGTCAGGTATTTTTCGGTTTCGTTTGCCGAGCTACTGAGTTAGTGCTTGAGCATCGCTGTGAGCTATGCATGTTACATGGAATGCTTTTGCTGTGTCAACCGTGCGTTTGTTGTGTGTATTCAGAAAATGGTGGACAGCGGTTATGACGAACAAGCTCAATCTGCCGTATGCAGTTATAGTGCGGGTGCAGAAAGTTGGATTTTGTCGTGCTTGATGTTCCCTTCGATAAGAATTGCAATTCAAGTGATGAACAGTTTTGTGTTGCTACATTAGCGACGGAAATATGCATTTTATGCGGTGCAGGTTGCTTTTTGTGGCGGTACGCGGCTGTTTCATTCTGGAATTAGTTCACACGGGAAACATTTCACAGTTGTTAGCATTTCGTGTGATTTTCATTGGCACAGGAACGGAACAATTATGGGGTGACCCGTTGCAGTGAAGTTGGAACCGTACTTATGAACTATGAACTATGTTTTTCATTATAAAAGACATTTTATTGGAAATGTAGTCTATATATTTGTTTGGGGTTACTTACATTACTGAATTTAATGCATTTATTGCAACATATTTTACCACGTGTGAAATGAAATGCTTGAGGAAGGCAGTGGAGAAGATAGACTACGAAATGACGACATTAGAAGCAGAGTTTGGCATAACTTCATGCACCGAATACATTGAAAGACAACAAATGCAGTGGTTTGGACCTTTAATGAGAATGGAATACAACAAACCATCAATAACAGGATACAATAAAAGAGATCAGGTACTAGAGCAAATTGAAGACCACGAAAAAAATGGATAGACAATATCAAGACCACACTAAATAAACACGGATATATCACAACAAGGGCGAT
Source organism: Arion vulgaris (assembly GCA_020796225.1). NCBI lineage: Eukaryota > Metazoa > Mollusca > Gastropoda > Stylommatophora > Arionidae > Arion > Arion vulgaris. Next base: position 38,481,063 of record CM036764.1, read on the forward strand.
TCATCTGGCCCTGGAACACAAATTAAAGCTCTCATCCCTACGCTTAACGGCAAGAGTGGACAACCAATTCTATCATCCGCCTGGGAACAGACAATAGACAATTGCAATATAAATAAACCTAGATGTAAAAAATAATAATTACAGAGTCAAACGGTTAAGAAACTGTTGGTATATTTTGTTTGTGGTTTTCTCAACTGTTTTTATCTTTATATTTCTAGTAACCAGGAAAAAGACCAGAGAAAGATAGAGGAACTATATATTATTGACAGGGAAACGTAACATTTGAACATTATAACGAGCATTTGAGAAAACAGGACTGACATCTCTGACTACAAATGGAGACAAGAACATACTTAGTTATTTTATTGTCTGTATTGGCAGCTAATATCGTGACTACACAACAACAGCAACAACGTAAGTAATCTATCTCCTTTTTCTTCTTCTTTGCGTTCGTTCTTTACGACCAATTTTAATCACTCTTTGGGATATGTTTGATCTTTGCCAAGAACGTGTATACGTTGCACATTGGTTTGTAGGCCCCTAAACGCATAGACTTCTACACGTTTAGGACACATGCATGCGATTTCAGCCAAACCTCCTTAGTCGCCTCTTACGACATGCGTGGCAGGTAACAGTGGTTGTATTCTTTACACCCCAAATTTGGGCCCCGGGAACCACTCGGGCAAGTAATCTATCATTTTATTGTCTGTATTGGCAGCTAATATCGTGACTACACAACAACAGCAACAACGTAAGTAATCTATCATTTTTCTTGTTGTTGTGGTTAATGTGAGTTTGTTTATGTCGATATTTTGTTATGTTATTGTTATTATTAGTATGTTGTATGTTTGCGTTCGTTCTTAGAAACCAAGTTAACACCCTTTTTATGATATGTGTGGTTTGCGCCGAGAACGAGAGTACTTGCGCATCCCGTTAGGACTCTAAGATATTTATGACAGACACCTCCAAGTTTCAGCTAAGTTATTATTCCATATTATTTTGCTTATTCAAAGCGTGAATGGGGACTTAATATCTTCCATCTACGCATAATATCCTCAAGACTTTGAGCATCAGATGGCATGACAAAATAACCAAATCTGAAGTAATGCAACGTGTAAACTCATCATCAAGGTGCGTATCCTTTATAGGACGTTGCTCTCTTTGCAGCACATCTGAAATTCACTCTGTCTCTTGCCAGTTCACCCACTTCGTCGATGGTCATGTTCATGGTTTCTTTAATATCTTGTAGCCATCTTCTTCTTGGTCTGCCTCTGCGTCCTGGGACCCTGCCCTCTAGTATTGTTCTTTCCAGGCCATCGTGATGCTTGATATGACCAAAGTATGTAATAATGAGAGGGGGAAAGGGAAGGGACGTAGTGATCTTGTGTGTACTTGTTTTAAGGCACTTTGTAAGCTGATATTCATTTTTGTAAGGCTGTACTTAATGCCATCGCTCCTCTTTTTGTGGTCTTCCTCTTGTTTTGTACTAACTTTACTTTTTCTGCGTGGCTCTCTGTGGTAGGCGATATCAGGGCATTCTTGTCAGATGTCCAAACCAATTAATCTGTTGTTCTTTTATGAATTGCATGACTGATTTCACATCCAGTCTTCTGATTTCTTCTTTTCTAATTTTGTCTCTTACTGTCACACCTGCAGCTCTTCTAAGACACCTCATCTCTGTCGTTATGATTTTCCGCTCATTAGCTGCTGTTATTGGCCATGTTTGACACTGTTAACATAGTGTTGGCCAGAAAATCGTTCTTATGAGACTTGCTTTAGTTGTTAGCGGTATCTCTTTGTGTGACAATAGTGGTGTTAACTGTCCCAGTACTTGGTTAGCTTTTGTGCAACGATTGCTGATTTCGCTATCGATACTTCCGTCTGCGGTTAAAACTGCTCCTAAGTATTTGACCTCAATGGAGACAAACAGTAGAAGACAAAAATGACTGGGAAGTGTGATTAAAATGGATAATTGCAGCATACCTCAACAAATACTGTTATATAAACTTTTGAAAGGGAAGATATTCCAAGGAAGATCACTGCTCAGATATAAGGATATCTTTAAGGTCGTTTCTATTGGTTCTAACAGATGGGAAAGAATAGCGAATGACCGAGTTATGTGGAAAGCAACGTTAGACAAAGGTGCAGAATCTTTCGAAGAGAAACTCAAGGAATGAGCTTGAAGGTAGGAGAAACAAGCGCAAATTCAGAAGTCGTCAGTTGGACATCTGCTAAATAACCGCATGTACAGGCGAAAAAGCCATATATTATTATTATGCGCCTGGTGATAACTATCAGTTCTCTGCGACATCAAGGACATCTAGTGGAGTCAGAACTAACTGATCTCAAAAAAACCTTAGCACAGTTGTTTCATGATTCCGAGAGGGTAGTAATCCGGTGGGTACTCTTACATTGTAAGCTGAATTGAAATGAAGATGCTGACAAACTGGCTAAAGAAGGAGGAGGAATGCCTCAAGATGATAACCAGGTCAGCTATGAAGAAGCAAATACCATCTCCGGAGGGCGCTATAAAGAAAAGTGCTAGAAAGATCACACAAAAACACAACATGTATGATGGATATTACCAACTGCCTAGAAGGAACCATACTGTCATACTTCACCTCCGGACTGGTCACATCTGTACAATAAATTTAAGATAGGTACCAACGGCCTGCGCCCCTTTAGCATGTCACGTATAACGACAGAGCATATTCTACAGAACTTCTCCAAGTTTGCAAATCGGAGAAGAAACAGTTGACCCACATACACCACGTCCAAGACAAACTGTATGGCGTGGCTGACAATCTGAGACAAACGGCAGCCTTTATCAGAGAATTCGGAATTATAACCTAGTGAAACGCAGAAGAAGAATAATATCACATCCGACAGCTGATATGACACTTAATGATGATGACAACATTTTTAATAAGAAAAATAAGTAGTGATTCTACAGGTGATAGTAATCCATTGTAAACATTGATGACACAGATTCATTTAAATGTTTTCACAACTCTAGAGTTTAGAGAGATCGGGTACTCTAGAGTTAAGGGAAGACCAACCAAAAGATGGATAGACAATATCAAGACTACACTACATAAACACGGATATAACACAACAAGGGCGACTTATCTGGATCTAGAACGCAAATTAAAGCTTACATCCCTACGCATAACGGCAAAAGTGGACAGCCAACTACATCGTCCACCTGGGAATAGACAATAGACAATAGAGTTTTGAGAGTCTCTGTGGCTAAGTGGTCAAGCCGGTTGTCTTGCGTTCCAAAGGGTATGAGTTCGAATCTGGACAGCATCGTTCTGTTCCTGAAAGCATTTTCCCCAGAGATTCCTAAGATTGTTGTCGAGGTATATCGAGTTCGATTTTGTGTGCAATACTCTCAGCAGATAGCGTGCCATTTCTACGAAATGGAACCGAGCCATATCAGGAAAAGCCGGCTCTGTAAAGTAAATCCTTCGTTTTGACCCTATTTGTAGAGTATGTTTGCTGGTGACTAAACAGTTTTTTCTCCAGAATAGATGCTGTGATAGAAATAGAAAATTATATCCAAGATGACAACAGGGATGTTCCTGCTCTGTCCATTAAAACAGAATAATTCATTTCCATGTCAGTAAGTAAATGACGATAAGGGCTCATTTAATGATGCTACTTTCATTGCACTCCGGGCAGACCCATAGGTGCTCAGTCTCCCCAACAGATATCGAAGAGTATGCATACTGATGGTTCCCGCGGCTCGCTGATTAAACACACTCCTAACTCTGCCCCTCAGACATTCAGTTCTTCTTGTACAACGGGTAACTCCAAATGAAACAGTCATGTTTCTGGAGCTTGGAGGTAAGGTGATCGCCTCTCGTTTCAAAGTTAATCGATTTGTTTCCCTCATGGAGCCATCTAGATATTTTTCTAGATATCACTGAACTTGGATAACCTAGTTTCCAGTCCTATCGAGACGGACGATAAAACATAGGTCCCGTCTTTGTCCTGGCAAAACATATATAGAAAATATTAAAATAAAATTCCTACAAAAAATGTATCCGTCTTTAAAATTACATTGAGGACCCTCGCAGGTGCTACGGAGTTTGTGCACTGCAACTAAGATCCTCCTGTATAAGAAAGAGATCGGAGCCCACATTCATCGACGTGAAATGAGCACAGTTTTATCAATCACTAGATCAATACACAAATCAAACAATATCTCTCTCTCTCTTTGCCTTTTTACCCCGGATTAGGGCATAGGCCCTCAACCAACTCATGCCGTCTTCCTATCTCTAGCTATCTCATGCAGCTCCCTCCAGCTCTTCTTTATATTGTTGATCTCCGCCTCCAAATCTCGTCTCCATGTATTTCTCGGCCTCCCCTTCTTTCGCTATCCCTGCGGGTTCCAGGCAAGGACCCTTCTTGTTATATTCCCTCCGGTTTTCGCAAAGTGTGTCCTATCCAGCGCCAGCGTCTTTTATTTAACCTGTTTGTTCACTGGAATCTGTCTTGTTCTCTCCATAAGTTCTTCATTTGTGACCCTATCATACCATCTTATTCCCTCTATTCTGCGCAGACACCAGTTGATGAATATTTGAAATTTATGCGCTATTGTTTTAGTTGTTCTCCATGTTTCTGACCCATACAGTAGAACTGCTTTAACATTAGAGTTAAATATCCGAATTTTTGTTCTAGATTTAAATCAAGCAATCATTCAATCAATATTATATTAATTTTTTGCTTCTGTGCAACTTGAATGAAATATTTTGTTTATAATTGTCATTTCAGAATGTGTGTCACGACTTGACTTAATTTTCTGTGTGGATGGATCTAACAGCATGGGTAACGAAAACTTTGAACGACTAAAAACCTCGCTGGTAAACCTTGTGAGCCATCTCAACGTTAGTGAGGATAACATTCGTGTTGGTCTGGTTCTCTACAGTAGATTCATCAATGCAATCATTCAGTTGACCAGTAACAAATCAGGATTCATTACTGGTATGTATCAGTTATCGGTTATATCAGCTATTGGTTACTAAACTGACGTCATTGCACTCCGGGCAGACCCATAGGTGCTCAGTCTCCCCAACAGATATCGAAGAGTATGCATACTGATGGTTCCCGCGGCTCGCTGATTAAACACACTCATAACTCTGCCCCCCTCCCCAGACATTCAGTTCTTCTTGTACAACGGGTAACTCCAAACTGCCTAAATCGCTTGGATTGACTCAATATCTATTGACTGGTTTGACTGATCCTCCAGCAGATCAGACAAGTTATCAGAGGACTATCTTCATAGCACTCCGGACACGTCTATAGTTGATACGATCTCCGTCTCAACAAATTCAGCAGCGTCCAGCGGCCCAACACGCCAGTTCAATGTTGATTAATCAATCTCTTTTTGTATATTTAGTATGTCGTTCTTTTCGGGCTGCACCAATATCGATATCCATATCTCTCAATCTGGTCAGCGAGTGGGATTCACAGCCCTGAAACTCCTCTGTTAGGAAAGACTCTCTCAATGAGTTAAGAATGTCATTTCGGCCCATGGTAGTTTCTTCTGATATCATAGCTATGCCAGTCAATCTATCAGCTCGTTCATAACCCCTAACTACTGCGTGCCCAGGGACAAAAATGAAGGTGATTTCTCTGATCACTGTCTGTACCAGTACCTCCACCCAGTTTCGTTTCACCATTCCTGACTAGTATGTATCATTTCGCGTTATTATTTAGCACTAGCGGGGATTTGTAATCATGTGTCAAGAAAATTGAAACACACAGTAATACGGTGACGATCTGTTTTTTGGTACCATGTTGTATTGTGGAATATACGGTATTATATATATATATATATCAAGGAGAGATAGAGTGAGAAACGAGAATATCAGAAGCATCGTTGGTACTATACCATGCATACAGTACACCGAGAAGCAAAGAATCAAGTGGTTCGGCCATCCAATGAGAATGGAACCACATTTACTACCATCACGTGCCTACAATAATCGACACTCAGGGCGCAGAGCACGAGGCAGGCAAAGAACACGATGGATAGATAACATCTCAGAGTCCCTGCGAAAGCATGGGCTGACAACGTCAAGCGCAACACGCCTGGCACAAGATAGAAAACTCACTCTCCCACGACGCTTCACGGCAAATGGGATTAAGATAAGATAAGAAGATACGATATATATGATGTCCTAACCCCACTTTGGAAGTATAGACCATCGACCATAGTTATCCATCTATTCCGTTCTGGACAGCCTTCTCCTGTTCTGGGCAGCTTTATCCTATCCTGTCTTGGGCAGCTTTTTCCTTTCTGGACATCCCTCTCCTATTCTGGACAGCCCTCTTCTGTTCTGGGCATCACTCTCCTGTTCTGGGAAGCCTTTTTATGTTCTGTGCAGCACTCTCCTCTTCTGGGAAGCCTTTTTATGTTCTGGGCATCACTCTCCTCTTCTGGGAAGCCTTTTTATGTTCCGGGCAGCACTCTCCTGTTCTGGGCAGCACTCTCCTGTTCTGGGCAGCACTATCCTATTCTGGTCAGCCTTCTCCTGTTTTGAGCATCATTTTCCTGTTCTGGGTAGCACTCTCCTCTTCTGGGCAGCACTCTCCTGTTCTGGGCAGCACTCTCCTGTTCTGGTCAGCCTTCTCATGTTCTGGGCAGCATTTTCCTGCTCTGGGCAGCACTCTCTATGCCTTCTCGAGAATTACAATAGATAACTAACGATATGAAGAATTTGCATGAACTGGTTGAGAGCGTTAAAAACACAAGAGTGTGTGTGTGAGAGAGAGCGAGAGAGCGAGCGAGCGAGAGAGAGAGAGAGAGAGAGAGAACAATAAAAGAGAGATACACAAAACAAAACAAAAACAGCATAGTTTAGTTAGTTAGTTAGTTTGTTCCTTTCGTGCCAAAGGCGGCACATAAGGCAGAGGTTTTAGATCTCCATGTGATACGGTTCTTTACTAGCAGTTGGAGATCTTGTATGGTTTTACATCCCAATAGTTTACTTTCTTGTTGGATGGTTCTTCGAAGAGTGGTCTTTGGTCTTCCACGTTTTCTTTTCCCAACTGGTGACCACATAAGGACTTGTCGATTTAATCTCTTTTCGTCTGCTCTAAGAACAGCATAAGAGAAGGTAAATGAAACAACATTTTCGTGGGAAGGTCCAAGAAAAAAGGCTAGAATAAATATCTATAAAATGTGTTAATTGAAGTTTTATGTTGTAAAAAAAAAGAAATAGACACGAAAAATTAATTCAATTCAGAAAGAATGACAATATTTGATGTTAACTAACGTAACTTGAGAAAGCATTCTATTTGTCTGAATAAATTAACTACTAAACATACAGTTTCTCACACTTATCGTTCTTGGAGTCTTGCCTGGACGTGTGTGACAGATATTGACTTTCATTTTCTATTCATTTAATGATGTCATGCAAATATTAAACATCAACTTGATCCCATCATCTTTAAACAAGATTACAATTCTTCCGTATCGTTTAAAAATTTCCTGGTTTAACAATTAACATCATATCACATCTCCAGGTAAATTTCCTGGTTTAACAATTAACATCATATCACATCTCCAGGTAAATTTCCTGGTTTAACAATTAACATCACATCACATCTCCAGGTAAATTTCTTGGTTTAACAATTAACATCATATCACATCTCCAGGTAAATTTCCTGGTTTAACAATTAACATCATATTACATCTCCAGGTAAATTCCCTGGTTTAACAATTAACATCACATCACATCTCCAGGTAAATTTCTTGGTTTAACAATTAACATCATATCACATCTCCAGGTAAATTTCCTGGTTTAACAAATAACATCATATCACATCTCCAGGTAAATTTCCTGGTTTAACAATTAACATCATATCACATCTCCAGGTAAATTCCCTGGTTTAACAATTAACATCATATCACATCTCCAGGTAAATTTCCTGGTTTAACAATTAACATCATATCACATCTCCAGGTAAATCCATGAACAGAATGTCATCAATGTAAATATGCATAACTTTACATTTGTTAGATTTCAAGAATTTATATCAGATTTCAAGAACTTACATCAGATTTCAAGAACTAATATCAGATTTCAAGAACTTATATCAGATTTCAAGAACTTACATCAGATTTCAAGAACTTATATCAGATTTCAAGAACTAATATCAGATTTCAAGAACTTATATCAGATTTCAAGAATTTATATCAGATTTCAAGAATTTATATCAGATTTCAAGAACTGACTAGTTTGAAAGAGATAAATAAAGAGTAAACAAGGAAGATGATGATGGTGGATTTGACATAGATGGGCTCAAGATGAGAACAGAAAAGTGGGCAATACATGCAATACAGTGGACACGACAGAGACAGCGGAAGAAGTGGTAACCAGGACACGACAGAGACAGTGGAAGAAGTGGTGACCAGGGAAAACAGGGATGATAACTTTCGAGACAGAACTGAAAGACAGGCATATCTTCTTCTTGTTCTTCTTTGAACTCTCCATATCGATCACTTGTTAACCACTTTGTGTGATTTCTATTGATCTGAGCCTAAGAGCGATTGTACTTTGTGCCAGTTATGCGCCTACAAGTAGGCCAGCATATCCGATTTCTGCTCTGCTTTTTATTTACTAGGGTAGCATCCATAGGTCCTACATCAGTCGCCTCTTACGACATGCATTGTAGGTCGCAGTGGTACTATTCTTTGCTTCCCTTGTGGGCTCCGGCACTACACACACGGGCGGGCAGTCATATGACTTGGTTTGAGGTGGAAAGAGAGGCACAAAATCGAACGGAGTGGAAATGTTTTGTCTCTGCCTTATGTGCCATTGCAGGGGGCGATAACTGATGATGATAATGATATTCTAACTTTCTTAAGTCCTAACGATGGTTTTGCTTTTATGCATAATCAGTTTGACATACACAAAACCTGGACAAGTTAAAGTCTTCACTATGCAGTTACCAAGCTGACTCTCTTTTTTGGGGGATGAATCTACACAATGTGTGCCTGTCTCAAATCATCACGGTCATCATAAGATGTCGTCTGTGCCTCAAAGGGTGGTTGCAATTGACCTCATTCTACTAACTAACTAACTAATAATAGTGCCAAGAGGAATCTACATCCTTTTCTGTATGCATCGAACTTGATAAAGAATGCAGGCAACACAACCCACTTGTTGTGGAGGCAGAGGTTCAGGCATTAATTTCTGAGAACGCATCTGAACATGATGTGATCATTTATATGGATGGTTCGGTGATTCGACATGTGCGGAGCTCGTGGGCTTTCACTGCTCAGGTCGGAGGTGATGTTGTGAAGGAAGACAGTGGTGGTTTTGCCGTGACTACAAGCAGTCTCACTATGGAAATCATGGCGGTTACCAAAGCGATGATTTGGCTAGAATCACAGACTTTTATCCATGCATGTTTTCTCAGTGACTCAATGAGTATACTCAGGAAGATTGAAACAGGATGGGCTAGGAGACATTGGATAGAATCGCTGGGGAGATCTAAGCTGACAAAGATCAGTTTTATTTTTGTGCCAGGGCATGCAGGTGTAAGGGGAATGAACGTGCGGATAGGCTTGCAGGTATGGCTGCTGTCCAAAGCGGACGAGCAATGGACCAGGCTGATATTATAAATTCCTTAAGGAGAGAGGGCGTGTACATGATTCACGTAATAGCGGTGAATCCACAACACTAACCAGACTGCAAGAACTCAAAGTTAAGTGTGCTGTAGCTCGACAAGAACGCTATGCTGCCAGACAAAGAAGAATTGTAAACCAACAAAGAACCGGTGTCGTTAGTCGCCACACGCTGATGGACATACTGAGGAGAGATCGGAGCACTTATGGACTAATTTGTTCGACGTGCAGTGATGGTGATCCGACGACTAAACTAAACTAAACTACTAACTAACTGTGTGTTTAATATTCGTGTAATATTTGTGTATCCATAGATACTAATGCTCTAGTATATCCAGACGAGGAGACTAGGACAGATCTTGCTATAAGTTCTGCCACAAAAATGTTCAATGACACCGGACGGGGTGGCTCTGTTCCTCGCTTGGTGATAATCATTACTGACGGACAGTAAGTTACCTCGTATCAAAGATATTGTCAATATTTTGTCAACAACACAGTTATTTTGATTTGAATAATAGATTACATAGACTAGGAATTACATAGACTAGGAATTACATAGACTAGGAATTACATAGACTAGGAATTACATAGACTAGGAATTACATAGACTAGGAATTACATAGACTAGAAATTACATAGACTAGAAATTACATAGACTAGGAATTACATAGACTAGGAATTACATAGACTAGGAATTACATAGACTAGGAATTACATAGACTAAGAAAAAGTTGAAAAACTCCCTGCCAGTGTGCCGAACAGATGCTGGAGCATGTCCTTCAAGACTGTCCTATACTGGGTGAACTGATATGCAATATGGAGTCACACCCAGTCGATCTAAAAACTAAGCTTCGAGGAAATATGACAGCTCTGAAGCTGACTGTCCAGTTTGTGGTCTACAGTAAACTAAGTGCATGACCATAGATCGATGAAGAAGAAGAAATACATTAGTTTATTAGGAATATTATCAGGAACAGAGACTTGAATGTAAACATACGTCATTGCGTTATTGGTTATTGATTACTAAGTTGACGTCATAGCATTCCGGGAAAACCCGTAGATGTTCAGTCTCCTCCAGGATATGCCGAAAAGTATGCAAACTTATGGCTGCCGTGGGTCGCTAGTTGAACAATCTTTTCCTGACCTCTGTCTGTTTTCTTTATGGTCTCCAAGGATAGTCGAGCACTCTTCAGCTCCTCGAGAAGACTTCGTCTCTAAGTCTGTTTAGAACGTCCTCTTTTCCGTTGTTCTTGCAGGTTTCACTCAAGTCCTTGTCTAGTGACACTCGACTGTGTTTTCCGTAGGGTACGCCTGACCCATCACCATTTTCTCCTCTTAACCTGTGTCATCACGGGTTCCTGTCCCACTCTTGTCCACAGGCCTGTGTTAGAGGTGCATATATATGCAGGGGGACACCGTTAATATGGAAAGCAGATATTCATCCAAAAATCAGACAGAAGCGCAATACCAAGCGCCCTAACTATGCCTGAATTCATAACGAGCGAACGCAGAAGAAGAAGAATGTGCATATAAAACTTGGACATTTTTATGATCAGCCACTTAATTCCACCGACTTATTCTAGACTCGTTATACAAGCTCCGCGCCCACATGTTTAACAAATTTAAAATAGGCACAACTAACCTGTGCCCCTGCAAAAAGGCGGACATGACGACAGAGGACGTACTGCAAGATTGTCAACTGATAGCAGGTATAAGAAAAGAAACCTGGCCCCATAACACAGAGCTTTGCGAGAAGCTGTACGGAGGAACGGAGTCCCTTAAAACACGGTAAAATTCATGATAAAAGTTGGTTCATCAGTCTAGGACGGGATCGCGAGAAAGAGAGAGACTCATTATTGTCCAAAATAACCGACATAAACATACATTTTTGAAAAGTTATTCCATATTGTTTGTTTGTTAAATAACAGTAAAATACTACTGACATTTTCTCATCTACTTTTTAAAAAACAGAGCATCAGAACAAAACTTAGCAACAATAGCAGCAACAGATGCTAAAAATCAAGGAATCGTCATATTAGCTATTGGAATCACAAATTCAACAAACGTGGATGACTTGAGTAATTATGCAAGCTCAAGGAATCAGGTAACACAAAACAGATGATACGAGTGATGAGATGTTGAGATTGGTTGCTATAGGATGTATACCACTATCACAGTCATTCCCAACTTGTCTATGATATATTGCACACCTTCTTCTTCGTGGTCTTCCTTTCCTTCATCTGCCCGGTATAATGCCCTTCTTCCTCTTCTTCTTCTTCTTCTTCTTCTAACAAGGACTGCGAGTTTGTAATGCCAATTTGTAGAATCTGCATGTGTTCTGTAATTGTGGAAGACTAGTGTAAAGGGTATTATGAACAGATGGGTGTGGTGGGAGGAGTTCTTGTCTAGCTTTATGTAGTCCAGGGCATTCAAACAAGATATGCTGTACTGTCTCACATGAATGGGTGTACTTTCTACAGTGCGGTAGTTGTGTGGGGGTTTATTTTATTTAGATGGTAATTCAGTCCAATATGTCCTGTTCTTAACTGGAAGATAGTGCTTTGATCTTTTCGTTGTAGTAGATTTATATTGTCCTTGGGGTTTGGTCTATTCATCTCTGCATACATGTCCTGACCAGTCATCCCCATAGCCCATCGGTTCAGCCAATCTTCCCTGGAGTTGTTTTTCAGAATCTGTTTCATACTTTGATATTGCCCTTCAGAATGATCTTCTCTTGAGAATCCTGTCGTTCTATATCATTCTATAATATATTTCATTTTCCCCGTTATATATTTACACACTTTCTGTAACACATCTTAAGGATACTATTCACGTAATGTAGACCCGAGTCGTCATTTTCATTTGCAGTGTACGAAACAGAGTCACGAATATCAGCATTAGAAAGAAAGTTGGCACAGAACCTTGCTTGAATTACATTGAGAAACAAAGAATGAAGTGGTTTGGTCACTTACTAAGAATACATTCAAACTACACAGTATACATAGTCTTCTACAACAGAACATCAGGAAAGAAGGCGATAGGAGACCACAAAAAGATGGTTAGATGGCATTGCATAATCCTGTCAAAGAGCAAAAATAACAATCATCGAAGCCACCAGAACAGCTCAAGACAAAGGCAGAAAACCACGACACTGGGCAACAACCAGGTAGCAGTGTGACGACACTGGGCAACAACCCGGTAGCAGTGTGACGACAAAAGAAGAAGAAGTGTACGATGAAAAAAGTTAAGAACCACTGCTTTAATGGTAATTAGATAGTCCTCTGCATATATATATATATATAGTCCCATCTCTGTGTCCCAACAATAGCTCTAAGACATGTTTATCTATTTTCTATTTTTATTTATCTACCAGGTATTCATAACAGAAGATTTCACAACGTTGGAAGCCAGTTTGAACAACGCAACCTCTCGAGCATGCGTGGACTTGCGTGAGTTGTTACTAACCAACATGACACTGATAATTTTTAATATAGTTCATTGACATTAGTTATCAGTTGTATAAGGGCTATCATTATATAACTCCAAATATGTCCAAAGGTGCTCCGATCTCCGCTGCAACAAATCCATCAGCGTCCAGCGACCCAATACGCTAGATTGATGTTGATTAATTACACTTTTTGCACATTTTCTATGTCGTTCTATTCGAGCTGTACCAATATCTAAACCCATTTCTCTCAATCTGACCAGCGACTGGTATTCATAACACTGAAAATCCTCTGTTCGGAAAGACTCAATGAGTTGAAAATGTCATTTCGTTTCATTGCAGTTCTATCTGACATCGTAACCATGTCAGCTACTCTATCAGCTCGTTTCCTTACCCATGACTTCTGCGTGCACAGGGACGAAAATGAAGATGATTTCTTTGATCCCTGTCTGGTACCAGTACTTCCACCTAGTTTCGTCTCTAGAGCAATGCTACTCTGATACAGTGTGTACAAAGTAAATGGCCGTCTATACAATTAGTGTACCGCATTACAGAGATACTGAAAGACATATACGAAGCACACACAAAAGCCCGCTCTTAAAATCTCTTATTCAGACGCTGTGAGACAAAAAACAGGATTAGAGAAAAAGAATAAAGAAAAGAAAAAAAAAAGATCGTTTAAAACAGTCTTTTGTATAGTCAATGTTTACAACAAACTGGAGCATAATCAGTGTCTACACTGCCCTCCTTCCTCACCACCGTGAGTTAATGAATATTTAAAATGGATGAAAGTTTCACTGTACACCGATCATATCATGACAACTTTACTTTACAGAGACTATAACTACAGTTGCTCCTACGGTGCCAGGTATACTTTTGTGACTTATTTACCAAAATATGGCTTCCGCTGATATGTTATTGCTTAAAAAACCTATAATAATATATAGTATAAATATAAATAAAACTAACATGTCACCAACACTATCATGCTGCTGCGCGTAATATCAAGCACTTTACTGACACGGTTGAGGTAATACACAACACTGCACTATATGTCTACGTAGCTTGGTCACCTTGTTACAGCTCATCATGTTAGATCACCTTTATAACACGTTACATCACCTTGTTAATATTTCACCCTACAATGTGTTATCATTATTTTATAGAATATAATACATTATTATGTCCAGCACCACATGCTAATGTTGTCGAAATAGCTTGACGTCATCTTCGAAGAAGACGACACAACGCCAGCTTGTTATTTATTTATAGAGCATCACAGCGCCTACTATTATTTATTTATTTATTTTTTCCCGATCCAGAAGCACTTGAGCTTTCAGCTCTTCGGCTCGGTGCCATGGACATCATAACCCTTCGATTCGGTACCACGAACACCGTGAATCTGGTGAACCTGTGGCTTTTCTGCCAGCCCGCGAAATTGAACCCGCACGCACAGAGGGCTAGTCACCCGTAGTCCAACGCGCTACGAACACGCTGGGCAGGCGGGCATTATTTATTTACAGCACGTTCCAACGCCAGCTTGTTATTTATTTGCAGAGCGTCACAGCGCCTACTATTATTTATTTACAGAGCGTCACAACGCCCGTATTTTTGTGTGCCTATTGATACACGATTGGTAAGGTGGTCAACATCACGTCAGCTGTCTTTACTTCCCAGTGCATTTCTTGACACCCAAATGAGACCTGATAGTCTTTACGATCGGACAAATATTAAACGCACACTGTCGAATGGAACCCGGACTACGCGTCTAAGAAGCAAGCTCACTAACAACTAAGCTACTGCGGCTGTCGTGCTTTACCAAAAAATTGATAACTTTTCATACCCAATTCCACAACTTATAATCTGTTTTCTTGTGAATCAAGCGGTTTGACAAGAACCTTTAAAGATGACCTGGATATAAGGGTTTAAAGTCAAAGGATTGATTTCATTGCACCGGGTTTTTACCCCATATAGCTCGTTCCCCCTCGGAAGAAATATCACGACCTGCCGAGACTATTGCACAAACTCCTAGCTAAGGCAACAATTTTAGGAATTTAATAACAATGCATTTGTTAACGGAACGCTGCGGTCCGGATTGGAACCCACGATCGTTGGAATTCAAGGCAATCGCTAAACAACTTTCGCCACAGAGACCCGTAAACAACTTAGCCACAGAGACCCGTAAACAACTTAGCCACAGAGACCCGTAAGCTGAATACATATTTCTTTGACTTTCAGCTTTCATTGTCAAGAACCTTGCCACAATAATTCATTATTTTTACTGATATTTCAGTTGCTGAGAATATTCAAATTAATCAACAGCAGCTGTAGCTGTTAATTTCACAGCTGTTGACATAACATTTTTGTTGTTTGTTTAACAAAAATATTGAGCATTTCATTTTTTTCCCAAAGTATTAGAAATTTGAAGTCGTATATATATATGTTGTGTGTATGTGTTACCCGAGTGGTTACCGGGGCACAAGTCAGGGGTATAAAGAGCAGAACCACTCTTTCCTGCCACGCATGTCGTAAGAGGCGACTGAGGAGGTAGGGAGTGGGGCTAGCCACCCTACCCCATGAAAAAAACACAAGATAGCTACAGAAACTACAACCATCGAAATTCATAGCTCGCCACCCGAAGAAGAAGAAGGACCCTGCAAAGTAGGATTTATGAAGCAACCCGATGAAATCTGAAATAAATCAGGCTACCGAAGATCCAGGAATACATGGAGACGGGAGTTGGAAACGGAATGCAAAAATGGGGAGTGAGTGGAGAGATCTGGAAAAGATAGCCTTGGAAATGCGGGATTGAAAACCCTTGGTTGCGGACATATGCATCCCTAGGGGTGATTGGTCAAGAAGAAGAATGTGTGTGCGTGTGAGAGAGGAAGAGAGAGAGAAGAGAGCGAGAAAGAGAAGAATAGAGAGGAAGAGAGAGGAAGAGAGAAAGAAAAAGGAAGAGAGAGAAAGAAAGAGGACGACAGATAGAAAGAGGGAGGAAGAGAGAGGGAGTGAGAAAGAGGGAGAGATAGAGAGAGCAAGAGAGATAAAGAGAGAAAGAGAGAGAGAGAGAATTGGTCTAACATTTCCACCTAGATGACAAAAGAAATAACTATGAACGTTCCCCGTATATGTTTAAGTTTCTATGTAACTTTAATTGACCAGTTGTCTCTCAGAATGTCAAGACGCAATGATAGACATCGTCTTTATTTTGGAATCTTCATCCAACGTCACCGCCAACAACTTTGATGAAATGACAGACTTCGTCTACAACTTTCTTCTGTTTGCTGACGTCGATAACCAGAATATTAGGGTCGGAATTGTAACGTTTAACGACATTGCTAATGTTGAATTTCAACTCAACAGTCATTCAACAAAATTCGCCATGAAAAATGCTATTAGTAGTTTACAGTACAAGTCTGGGGGAGGCAACTTAGCCGACGCATTGAGAATCACAAGAACAGATGTGTTTACGAATATCAACGGAGATAGACCAGATATACCAAACGTTGTGATTCTGTTATCTGCGAGCGACGACAATGTCAACGTTACCCAGGTAACTGCAGAAGCAGACGCCACAAGAGGTGCAGGCATTCAGATTTATGGTATTGGTAAGTAAAAGACGCATGATTGCATAAGTGCTAACAGTAGAAGCAAAAAAAAGGTGCTGTGAAAAAGTTTAGTTGAAAATTAAAACTATATTAGTTAAAAAAAAAGATAACAAAATAATTTATTACCTTTGAAGTCTAAGATAATGATATTTAACTCAAATGTAAAGGCTGTCCTTCTATATGGAGCGGGGACATGGAGAACAACTAAGGCGAACACCAAAAAGTTGCAGACATTCATCAATAATACCTGCTCCGGATACTCCAACTGCGATGGTACGACAGGACCACAAACAGGGAACTGTCGGATACGGCGGGACAACGGCAGGTGGAGCAAGTGATAAGGAGCAGAAGGTGACGATAGATAGGACATACACTGAGGAAATCCCCTAACAGCATCACAAGACAAGCTCTTCGATGGAATCCCCAGGGAAATAGAGGTAAAAGAAGACACAGGAACACCTGGAGACGGGAGGTGGAGACGGAATGAAAGAAAATGGGAAGAGAGTGGAGAGATCTGGAAAGGATGGCCTTGGATAGACGGGATTGGAAGACCTTGATTGCGAACCTATGCTTCCCTTGGCGCGAAGGATGAAGAAGAAGAAGTCGAAGTAAGGATCGCCCGAATGGCGAGGGACACTGTTAACATTCACGCAAACAGAGTTAACATTCAAGCAAACAGAGCTAGCATTCACGCAAACAGAGCTAACATTCACGCAAATTTCAGTCTGATGTGTCATATTAGGCTCTATAATTAAACCTGAATTAATAATGATAGAGAGAAAAAAATATCGATATTTGTAAAAATATGAACATGTACACAGACGAAACAATTATAAAACAACATGGAGATATTGGCAAAAGTTGATATAAAGAATAATACACATAAACTATTCTCTCAATGACTGGTTAGCTTGATAAACTATTCTCTCAATGATTGGTTAGCTTGATAAACTATTCTCTCAATGATTGGTTAGCTTGATAAACTATTCTCTCAATGATTGGTTGGCTTGATAAACTATTCTCTCAATGATTGGTTACTTATATAAACTATTCTCTCAATGATTGGTTACTTATATAAACTATTCTCTCAATGATTGGTTACTTAGATAAACTATTCTCTCAATGATTGGTTAGCTTGATAAACTATTCTCTTAATGATTGGTTACTTAGATAAACTATTCTCTCAGTGATTGGTTACTTAGATAAACTATTCTCTCAGTGATTGGTTACTTATATAAACTATTCTCTCAATGATTGGTTACTTAGATAAACTATTCTCTCAGTGATTGGTTAGCTTGATAAACTATTCTCTTAATGATTGGTTACTTAGATAAACTATTCTCTCAATGATTGGTTACTTAGATAAACTATTCTCTTAATGATTGGTTACTTAGATAAACTATTCTCTCAATGATTGGTTACTTAGATAAACTATTCTCTCAATCATTGGTTACTAAGATAAACTATTCTCTCAATGATTGGTTAGCGTGATAAACTATTCTCTCAGTGATTGGTTACTGAGATAAACTATTCTCGCAATGATTGGTTACCTTGATAAGCTATTCTCGCAATGATTGGTTACCTTGATAAGCTATTCTCTCAATGATTGGTTACTTAGATAAACGATTCTCTCTATGATGTTGTTTACCACACAGTAACATCTGGAATCAGACACGTAATTCTTTATTTCATCAACAAATTATACTCTTAGGGATCGGTCACAGCAACACCACACTCATTGACAACATTGTCAACAGACCAGTAGAAGAGAACAGTTTTACCATAGAAAGTTTCCTCCATCTCCGACCTTTAATCTCCCAGGTGTATGACAAATTTAATAAATTTTGTGAAAGTGAGTCTTATATAGAATGTGAATATATCTACATCGTTTTCTTAATTCTTATTTTTCTGGACATTTTTGTGTGAAAGTGAATGCTTCATAGGATTGTCAGCATTTTTATAAATTATAATTTTGTGTTTATAGAATAATCCCTATTTTTTTTTTTTAAATTTGTGTTTATAGCATGATCACTATTTTAACAAATTTGTGTTTATAGCATGATCACTATTTTTACAAATTTGTGTTTATAGCATGATCACTATTTTTACAAATTTCTGTTTATAGCATGATCACTATTTTTACAAATTTCTGTTTATAGCATGATCACTATTTTTACAAATTTGTGTTTATAGCATGGTCACTATTTTTACAAATTTGTGTTTATAGAATAGTGACTATTTTTATCATTTTTTGTTTGTAGAATAATACCAATTTTTACAATTTGTGTGTGTTTAGAATGGCAATATTTTAACAATTTTATGTTTATATAAAAGTCACTAATTTTACAATGTTGTGTTTATAGAATGTTCATTATTTTAACAATTGTTGTATTCTAGCAGAGTGAGTTTGTCTCGTCACAACAAATACACATGTCCCCCAAAGCTTATATATCCCTCGTGTACCATTATACGTTACATAGGACCTGCAAGTAATTTCTCCATACCGTTCTTTCCCAGGCAATTTGATCAATCTCTTCCATAGAATTGAGTCCTATATTTCTTGCCTCTCTCAGCAAAATTCGTCTCAGACTATACAAATGACGTCCTCTTTTTCTTGAAGCTTGTGTCTCCCACTTCAAGCTTACTTTGATATTCTTTGATAATTTCTTCTCAATTATGCCTAACATATCTCCATCTTCTCCTTATTATAACAGTTGTTACTAGTGGCTAACCAGACATTTCTCTGATTTCATCAATTCTCCTGAATTTTGTCCCATTTTATGTTCATTATTTTTCCCAAATATCTATTTTCAATTACATTTAACGTACTTTCTATATCTCGAATAATTTTCCAATTCTAGTTGGCAAATGTTAGAACTGATACAACATTGAAATTGAAAATACGTAATTTAGTTTTCAAAATATATAACTTGCAGTTCTATGTTTGATTTAGAATTGTAAAAGCTTTGACAATTTGTATCATATTTCCTTTTTTTGTTTTCTTGTTCCACATTTCTTTGAATATTATTTTATATTATACATTTTTCACCTTTTCTGATGTTTTTCTTTCACTTTTTATTTCGAATTTTCAATTTAAAAAAATATATTTGGCATTTTTGATTTTTCTGTGATTACTAATTACATTTAAAAATGTTTGAAACATTTGTTGATACAATCAACATCTTCTACAATGTAATATTATTATTATACTATTTCAAGTTTTCTATGTTTTCTACACAACCAAATTATGTTACAATATAAAATCGTAAAGGAAGTTCCTGATTGTGTATACCTGGGAATCACAGTTTTGTAGGACGGTGATTCGGGAATGGACATAATTGCAAAAAATTAAGAAAGCAAATCAACTTTCAATGAGCAGAAGGTGGAGATGGATAGGACACACACTGAGGAAACCCCTGACAGCATCGTGAGACAGGCTCTCCGATGGAACCCCAGGGCAATAGAAGTAAATGAAGACCCAGAAACACCTGGAGACGGGAGTTAGAGATGGAATGCAAGAGGACGGGGAGAGAGTGGAGAGATCTGGAAAGGATGGCATTGGATAGGCGGACTTGGAAGGCCTTGGTTGCGGACCTAAGCTTCCCTAGGGGCGAAGTGTGAAGAAGAAGAAATCAACTTTCGCTATGCTCAACAAAATCTGGAAAGCCAAAGGATTAAATCTTTAAAACAAAATGTTAAATAAATAGAAGCAGTGTCCTGGGAGTGTTGTTATACAGTAGAGAATATATATATATATATATATATATATATACTCGTAAGGAGAGCAAAGAGTACTACCACTGCAACCTACAAGGCATGTCGTAAGAGGCGACTGATGTAGGAAATAGGGAAGCTACCCTAGTAAATAAAAAGCATCGCATAAATTTAATGCTTGGCCTACTTGTAGGCACATAACTAGCACAATGTACAATCGCTCTTAGGCTCAGATCGCATACAAATCACATAGAATTGTTAACAAGTGGTCGATATGGAGCGTTCGAAGCAGAAGAAGAATGCTGGGACCATGCTTCTATGAAACAAGTTCACTAACGACTATGAAATGACGTGCTTCTATGAAACAAGTTCACTAACGACTATGAAATGACGTGCTTCTATGAAACAAGTTCACTAACGACTATGAAATGGCATGCTTCTATGAAACAAGTTCACTAACGACTATGAAATGGCGTGCTTCTATGAAACAAGTTCACTAACGACTATGAAATGGCATGCTTCTATGAAACAAGTTCACTAACGACTATGAAATGGCATGCTTCTATGAAACAAGTTCACTAACGACTATGAAATGGCATGCTTCTATGAAACAAGTTCACTAACGACTATGAAATGGCATGCTTCTATGAAACAAGTTCACTAACGACTATGAAATGGCGTGCTTCTATGAAACAAGTTCACTAACGACTATGAAATGGCATGCTTCTATGAAACAAGTTCACTAACGACTATGAAATGGCATGCTTCTATGAAACAAGTTCACTAACGACTATGAAATGGCATGCTTCTATGAAACAAGTTCACTAACGACTATGAAACGGCGTGCTTCTATGAAACAAGTTCACTAACGACTATGAAATGGCATGCTTCTATGAAACAAGTTCACTAACGACTATGAAATGGCATGCTTCTATGAAACAAGTTCACTAACGACTATGAAATGGCGTGCTTCTATGAAACAAGTTCACTAACGACCATGAAAGGGCGTGCTTCTATGAAACAAGTTCACTAACGACTATGAAATGGCGTGCTTCTATGAAACAAGTTCACTAACGACTATGAAATGGCATGCTTCTATGAAACAAGTTCACTAACGACTATGAAATGGCATGCTTCTATGAAACAAGTTCACTAACGACTATGAAATGGCATGCTTCTATGAAACAAGTTCACTAACGACTATGAAATGGCATGCTTCTATGAAACAAGTTCACTAACGACTATGAAATGGCGTGCTTCTATGAAACAAGTTCACTAACGACTATGAAATGGCGTGCTTCTATGAAGCAAGTTCACTAACGACCATGAAATGGCATGCTTCTATGAAACAAGTTCACTAACGACTATGAAATGGCATGCTTCTATGAAACAAGTTCACTAACGACTATGAAATGGCATGCTTCTATGAAACAAGTTCACTAACGACTATGAAATGGCATGCTTCTATGAAACAAGTTCACTAACGACTATGAAATGGCGTGCTTCTATGAAACAAGTTCACTAACGACTATGAAACGGCGTGCTTCTATGAAACAAGTTCACTAACGACTATGAAACGGCGTGCTTCTATGAAACAAGTTCACTAACGACTATGAAATGGCATGCTTCTATGAAACAAGTTCACTAACGACTATGAAATGGCATGCTTCTATGAAACAAGTTCACTAACGACTATGAAATGGCGTGCTTCTATGAAACAAGTTCACTAACGACTATGAAATGGCGTGCTTCTATGAAACAAGTTCACTAACGACTATGAAATGGCGTGCTTCTATGAAACAAGTTCACTAACGACTATGAAATGGCGTGCTTCTATGAAACAAGTTCACTAACGACTATGAAATGGCGTGCTTCTATGAAACAAGTTCACTAACGAATATGAAATGGCGTGCTTCTATGAAACAAGTTCACTAACGACTATGAAATGGCGTACTTCTATGAAACAAGTTCACTAACGACTATGAAATGGCGGCTCTCATCGGTAGAATTCGTTTATTACAACGTTATTTGCATATTACACTGCTTATGTCAGTTCCAAATCACGTGTAACTAACTAATACACAATTGCAGCACATTTTTTTAAAACAGCAAACCTAACTTCTTTGCTGATGTTTATATTTTTTGAGTGCACGTTTTATTCAGCTTCAGTCATTAAAATGAACATTAACTTTTCTACATTAAGTAAAATGAACATTAACTTCTCTACATTAAATAAAGTGAACATTAACTTTTCTACATTAAGTAAAATGACATTATCTTCTCTACATTAAGTAAAATGACATTATCTTCTCTACATTAAGTAAAATGAACATTATCTTCTCTACATTAAGTAAAATGAACATTATCTTCTCTACATTAAGTAAAATGAACATTAACTTTTCTACATTAAGTAAAATGACATTAACTTTTCTACATTAAGTAAAATGAACATTATCTTCTCTATATTAAGTAAAATGAACATTAACTTTTCTACATTAAGTAAAATGACATTATCTTCTCTACATTAAGTAAAATGAACATTAACTTCTCTATATTAAGTAAAATGAACATTAACTTTTCTACATTAAGTAAAATGACATTAACTTTTCTACATTAAGTAAAATGACATTAACTTTTCTACATTAAGTAAAATGACATTAACTTTTCTACATTAAGTAAAATGACATTATCTTCACTACATTAAGTAAAATGAACATTATCTTCTCTACATTAAGTGAAATGAACATTATCTTCTCTACATTAAGTAAAATGAACATTATCTTCTCTATATTAAGTAAAATGAACATTAACTTTTCTACATTAAGTAAAAGAACATTATCTTCTCTACATTAAGTGAAATGACATTAACTTCTCTACATTAAGTGAAATGAACATTATCTTCTCTACATTAAGTGAAATGAACATTATCTTCTCTACATTAAGTAAAATAAACATTAACTTCTCTACATTAAGTAAAATGAACATTATCTTCTCTACATTAAGTGAAATGAACATTATCTTCTCTACATTAAGTAAAATGACATTAACTTCTCTACATTAAGTAAAATGAACATTATCTTCTCTACATTAAGTAAAATGAACATTAACTTTTCTACATTAAGTAAAATGAACATTAACTTTTCTACATTAAGTAAAATGACATTAACTTCTCTACATTAAGTGAAATGAACATTATCTTCTCTACATTAAGTGAAATGAACATTAACTTCTCTACATTAAGTAAAATGAACATTATCTTCTCTACATTAAGTAAAATAACATTAACTTCTCTACATTAAGTAAAATGAACATTATCTTCTCTACATTAAGTAAAATGACATTAACTTCTCTACATTAAGTGAAATGAACATTATCTTCTCTACATTAAGTGAAATGAACATTATCTTCTCTACATTAAGTAAAATGAACATTATCTTCTCTACATTAAGTGAAATGAACATTATCTTCTCTACATTAAGTAAAATGACATTATCTTCTCTACATTAAGTGAAATGAACATTATCTTCTCTACATTAAGTAAAATGAACATTATCTTTTCTACATTAAGTGAAATGAACATTATCTTCTCTACATTAAGTAAAATGACATTAACTTCTCTACATTAAGTGAAATGAACATTATCTTCTCTACATTAAGTAAAATGAACATTATCTTCTCTACATTAAGTAAAATGACATTATCTTCTCTACATTAAGTAAAATGACATTATCTTCTCTACATTAAGTGAAATGAACATTAACTTCTCTATATTAAGTGAAATGACATTAACTTCTCTACATTAAGTAAAGTGGACATTATCTTCTCTACATTAAGTAAAATAACATTAACTTTTCTACATTAAGTAAAATGAACATTATCTTCTCTACATTAAGTAAAATGAACATTAACTTTTCTATATTAAGTGAAATGAACATTATCTTCTCTACATTAAGTAAAATAACATTAACTTCTCTACATTAAGTAAAATGAACATTAACTTTTCTACATTAAGTAAAATGACATTAACTTCTCTACATTAAGTGAAATGAACATTATCTTCTCTATATTAAGTAAAATGAACATTATCTTCTCTACATTAAGTAAAATGAACATTAACTTTTCTATATTAAGTGAAATGAACATTATCTTCTCTACATTAAGTAAAATAACATTAACTTCTCTACATTAAGTAAAATGAACATTAACTTTTCTACATTAAGTAAAATGACATTAACTTCTCTACATTAAGTGAAATGAACATTATCTTCTCTACATTAAGTGAAATGAACATTATCTTCTCTACATTAAGTAAAATGAACATTATCTTCTCTACATTAAGTGAAATGAACATTATCTTCTCTACATTAAGTAAAATGACATTAACTTCTCTATATTAAGTAAAGTGGACATTAACTTTTCTACATTAAGTAAAGTGGACATTAACTTCTCTACATTAAGTAAAATGAACATTATCTTCTCTACATTAAGTGAAATGACATTAACTTCTCTACATTAAGTGAAATGAACATTATCTTCTCTATATTAAGTAAAATGAACATTATCTTCTCTACATTAAGTAAAATGAACATTAACTTTTCTATATTAAGTGAAATGAACATTATCTTCTCTACATTAAGTAAAATGACATTATCTTCTCTATATTAAGTAAAATGAACATTATCTTCTCTACATTAAGTGAAATGAACATTATCTTCTCTACATTAAGTGAAATGAACATTATCTTCTCTACATTAAGTAAAATGAACATTATCTTCTCTACATTAAGTGAAATGAACATTATCTTCTCTACATTAAGTAAAATGACATTAACTTCTCTATATTAAGTAAAGTGGACATTAACTTTTCTACATTAAGTAAAATGACATTAACTTCTCTACATTAAGTAAAATGAACATTAACTTTTCTATATTAAATGAAATATTATTTAGTAACGCTTATTTTTGTGTTAATTTCTCCATTTTTAGATTACGCATTTACTAACATGTTCGCTTATTACGAAATTCTGCAATTGTAACATTTAATACTTTGTTAAGGACAACATTTTGGACGCCCTGCCCTACATGTGTATGGTATCATACACATGTAGTGGGCGTAAGAACCGAGATTCAACGTATTGTCGTTCTTGACAAAGATCAATTATACATCATAATACGAATGATCAAAAAGAACGTTCGCAAACAAACAAACAAACAAACGAATCTTTGTGTTTATATCTGCTTCTACTCGTATTTTGGAGACATTACTTTCTTACACCTTGTTTTGTTTTTGTAGAGCACGCTTTATATTTGTAACGATGTTGCTCTTTCAATCATTATTTTTGTTATAGAACATGGTATTCTGCTTCTTTGACTTCCTCTGCTTCTGACATACTTTCAGCATCAGTATATTCGAAGATGTCTGGTAAGTACCCTCGAGTGCGCCTCGTAGAACTTGCTATTAAAAACAAATTAATAATGAAATTTCATGTAGCTTTTCAGACTTTAGAGTATGATGGGCCTGCCACTTCATATTTCTACCACTTAGTGTGCAGGAGGTAGGAGGAACAATTCCTTTCTTCCAATGTGGAAACCTAGTGTATGTCGGATTGAACTCACAACTCTCTGATTTCGGTATAACAAAGTATACATAGTGTGAAAACACACACGCACGCGCACGCAAGCACACACACACACACACACACACACACGAACATACACACCATATATATATATATATATGATTGATTGATAGGGTATCTCTTTCTTACACAGGAGACGATCTCAACTGGGGAAAGACAATAGACAAAGACAATTTAAAAATAATATCATTAATGGATGGTACATTCAGAAAATTTTAAAAGACTTTTCTGATGTGAAACACTAAAGAATTGTTTCATATTTCAGTATCTTTAAAATTGAAATCTCAACTTAATAAACTTCATCTGCTGTATTATACAAAGGAATATAGACAAATAGACATGAAATAAATATCTAAACGTAACGATCTAAGCTTCAAGTATCTTTGAAGTCGGTGAAGGCGCGCCTATGTGGCGAGGGACACAGATAAAAAAGGAAAGTATGCCTTCACACAAACATAAGTCAAAAGAGCGATATCAGGTGACCTGACTATGCCTGAATTCATAGAGAACGAACTCAAGAAAAGGAAGAAGAAGTTATAGAATTGATGTTGTAAATAATGTTGTTGCTATTTAATGTTTGGATTATGAGTTGACTTGTGGGAAAATTGGCACTTTCAATAAGGTTTGTCAAGTGACTTGTCGTTTTGTATGAGTTAATGCAGGGTGTTCAAGATAAAAGTAGCCTATCAATGGAGCTAATCTGGCATACATTTTATGAAAATGAGAATGTTCATTTATGACGTAGTATAGGTCAAGGTTGTGTGATGGTGTGTAATTGTAGTGCGGGAAGGGCGATGAACAAATGTAACGTAGGATGAGCTAGTCAGAACCGGTTTAAATAGTAAATAGACACACCACAATAGATAACTGGCAACTTTCGATTTGTCAATGGGGCTACTTTTATCTTGAGCACCCGGTATAACTGTTACTATTAATATAATTCTTTAGTTTAGTTTAGTTTAGTCGTCGGATCACCATCACTGCACGTCGAACAAATTAGTCCATAAGTGCTCCGATCTCTCCCTCAGTATGTCCATCAGCGTGTGGCGACTAACGACACCGGTTCTTTGTTGGTTTACAATTCTTCTTTGTCTGCCAGCATAGCGTTCTTGTCGAGCTACACCACACTTAACTTTGAGGTCTTGCAGTCTGGTTAGTGTTGTGGATGCACCGCTATTACGTGAATCATGTACACGCCCTCTCTCCCTTAGGGAATTTATAATATCAGCCTGGTCCATTGCTCGTCCGCTTTGGACAGCAGCCATACCTGCAAGCCTATCCGCACGTTCATTCCCCTTACACCTGCATGCCCTGGCACAAAATAAAACTGATCTTTGTCAGCTTAGACCTCCCCAGCGATTCTATCCAATGTCTCCTAGCCCATCCTGTTTCAATCTTCCTGAGCATACTCATTGAGTCACTGAGAAAACATGCATGGATAAAAGTCTGTGATTCTAGCCAAATCATCGCTTTGGTAACCGCCATGATTTCCATAGTGAGACTGCTTGTAGTCACGGCAAAACCACCACTGTCTTCCTTCACAACATCACCTCCGACCTGAGCAGTGAAAGCCCACGAGCTCCGCACATGTCGAATCACCGAACCATCCGTATAAATGATTACATCATGCTCAGATGCGTTCTCAGAAATTAATGCCTGAACCTCTGCCTCCACAACAAGTGGGTTGTGTTGCCTGCATTCTTTATCAAGTTCGATGTATACAGAAAAGGATGTAGCGATTGCTCTTGGCACCGGTATCCATTCTTCACCGGGATCAATGTCTTCAAGTGTACACACCTGTTCAATACAGTCCTCGGCCTGACCCATCCAAGATTTTCCTCTTTTTAACCTATTTCCTTTTTGTCTCTTTATTTCCAAGTGCAGAGGATGTTGTGTGTCAGCATTGACTCGAAGGTATGCTCGTGCACGGCTCATCAGTATTCTATACTCCATAGTAGGATAGTCAAGGAGATAGCGCATCGCCCTGCACGACGTGTCTTTAGTGCAACCAAGTATAATGCGCATCGCCTCGTTCTGTATTCTTTCCAGTCGTTCTATCTGACTATGACTGAGAGTCAGGATCGCCAGCGCATACTCAAGCACAGAAAGGACCAGACCCTGGTATAAAATACAAAGATGGCGCTGTTCACAATCCGCCGCAGCCATTACCCTCATCGCCAGCAAACCTTTCCTCGCCTTCATTATCACATGAGCTATGTGTTCCGTAAAAGCTAGACTACGATCAAAACGCAACCCCAGGTATTTCATAGACTGAGATCGCTCCACTACCTCTGAACACAAAACCACAGATGGTGTTGGAGTGTTGACGATGTGGTTGTTTAAAGAGAACCATGTCACCGTTGCTTTTGTGGGGTTGACCAATGCTCCTGCTTCAACGCACCATCTACCTATGCGGTCGAGTTCTGACTGAAGTTCCTCCACAAGCTGTTCTCTATCCTTGCCCTGACGATCACCAAC
The DNA here is from genome assembly GCA_020796225.1 of Arion vulgaris. Taxonomy (NCBI): domain Eukaryota; kingdom Metazoa; phylum Mollusca; class Gastropoda; order Stylommatophora; family Arionidae; genus Arion; species Arion vulgaris. The sequence continues at coordinate 38,509,592 of CM036764.1, forward strand.
ACATCATCTGCATATGACATTATAGGGCGAAACACTGCAAGACAATCCATTGTAGCTAAATGTAAGAACCAGGAATTAGATGTAGATGATTTGGTGACGGTGGAGGAAATCAAGGATGCTGTACGGAGAGCAAAAACAGTGCACCTGGTCCAGACGCACTGTCAAGCACAGAAAGGACCAGACCCTGGTATAAAATACAAAGATGGCGCTGTTCACAATCCGCCGCAGCCATTACCCTCATCGCCAGCAAACCTTTCCTCGCCTTCATTATCACATGAGCTATGTGTTCCGTAAAAGCTAGACTACGATCAAAACGCAACCCCAGGTATTTCATAGACTGAGATCGCTCCACTACCTCTGAACACAAAACCACAGATGGTGTTGGAGTGTTGACGATGTGGAAAGAAACATTTAAGAACATAATTCTTTAGTAATAATTTTAAATTTCACTTTGCTTAGTGTAAAATCGTTAAAAATGCTTAAACACAATTTTAAACAATGCTACTTTTACAGCGTTTTTTAAAAAAAAAACAGTAAGCTTGAAATAATTCAAGTATGAATTGTATCAAACATGAAATATATAAAACATGTGTTGCTTAAAACACGAGTTGCATGAAATTTTAATTTTATAAAACATCTTATACATAAAATAAGAATAAAAAGCATAAATTTCTACTGAAATTATCAAAAACATTTAAGAAATGAACATTAAACAAATTTTAAGTTTTACAAATTTGTAAGTTTTAAAAATGTGTAAGTTTTAAAAAGGAGTATATTGATCAAATTCATTCAAAATACAATTTTAAAAGTAACTTTTTAAATTACGAACTAATTTTGTCCATTGTTAAATCTGGCCATAAATTTAATGTGTTTGGAATTCTTTAATTAATGCTCTTCTTTGTATATTTTCTCATTCTAACAGCTCCACCACCTGTACCAGGTATGTTTGCATTTACAACCATTTAAAATTATGTTTCTTCATTTTTTCCGTATTTGTATTAATGTTTCATTACATTTTACTCGTGAATTATTTGTTTGAAGTAGCTAATCTCTCTATTTTCTTCGATTCCTTTGTGAATTCTCTTACTACTGTTGTTGTTTTTGTTTTTCTATCATCCACTTTGTGTGCTGTTATTTATTTATAAATCTGCGCTCGATCCCTCATTGTTTATCCTGGATTGAGATATAAATAAACGTTATCATAAAGATCACGTATAAAGTAAAGGTAAGTAAGATAACCCTTGTTATGCCAAAGTTGTATATAAGGTATGGCTGTGTTAGGTCCGTATTTCTTACTTACCGTCGGCACACGATGGGTAATGTGGTCAACATCACACCGGCCGCCTTTACTTCCCAGTGCTTTTCCTCGTACCAAATTGAGGCTGGTACGACCTGAGAGCCGTTAGGGGTCGGAAAAAAATTTCACGCCCACTATGGAATTGAACCTAGACCACTAGTCTAAGAAGAGAGTTTAGATAGAAATAAATTACAGCTGTAACACAATACAGAGGACGTCCAAGAACAGAACAGTGGAGTGAATTTTGTTACTCTCCTACGCGTCAGGGGCGTCACATGCTAGAGATAGATAGACAGTGGCGGCTCGTCATTAAGGGCCAGAGGGGACGGGCTCCACCAAAAATAATGCGTAACGTGCATTTATTATTTTATTTTATTTTATTACCCAAAACCATGATTTTCCCGAAAATCTGTGTCTGGCCCCACCAACAAAAACGATCATGAACCGCCACTGGATAGAGAGATACGAGAGATAGAGAGAGAGATAGATAGAGACAGACTGAGAGAGAGAATAATAACGTATTCAGATCATTAGAAAAAAACTTACAAATTATAGTAAAGGCATATTAGGAACAAGTCAATGTTGTTATCTCTAATGCTTTGTTAGTTAAACATTCAGTGTTTTAAAAATAGGACAAAATTGTATTCTTTTACAAATTGTAACAAGTAGAAGACAAAGAAGCGAGAAGATATATATATATATTAATGTGTGTATGTGTGTGTCTGTGAAAGACAGATGGAGAACAAAAGACATAAAGAAGAAATATTGCATAAGATAAAGATGAAGAAACTAAAAAGAATGACAATTAGTGTAAAATGGAGAGAAAGCGAGATAGAGATAGAAAAGGAGAGATATAGATAGATAGATAGAGAGATAGATAGAGATATAGATATATAGATAGAGAGAGAGATAGATAGATAGATAGAGAGAGAGAGATAGAGAGAGAGAGATAGATAGAGAGATAGATAGAGATAGAGATAGATAGCTAGATAGAGAGAGAGAGAGAGAGATAGATAGAGATAGATAGAGAGATAGAGATAAATAGAGATAGAGAGAAAGAAAGGAGGGGGAAAAGAGAGAATTATTCGTTATCATATCCAGTAGAAAAACAATGTACAAGTTTCTAAACTCGTTTGATTATATGTAAAAAAGTAACCATCTTTCATTTCTCGAGATATATTGGGTAATACGGTGTTAGAACCGTATTTTTCATTGTACCATCGGCACACGATGGGTAATGTGGTCAACCTCCCACTGTTGTTTGATTGTATCAGATAAAAAACGATATGACCAGTTTCTAAACTCGTTTGATCATCATATCAAATGAAATGAAAACCGTGATATATCCTTTACAAGACGTAGCCATCAACAGCTGTAAACGAGTGGTCGATTCTCTAGGCACTACTAGTTCAGTAGTTTGTCATTGTTTTCTGAACGGTGTGGCCTATTTTTACAGTTCGTAAAAATTCAGGGGAACTAATTTGCTTCCAAACTTGCCCACAGCAGAATTTGAAACAGGAACGCTTGGTTTGTGATTGAGCTCTCTACCGCTTAATTAAGCTACAGACGTGCACCATATCAAATAGAAACATCACATAGAAACATCAAAGGGGGACTGCCTAGAGTAGTTGATAGTAGCTCGGCCTGCTAGCTGTGAGACGCCTCATAGCTCGGGTTCGAACCTACTGTCCGGCATTTGTTCGAGTCCCCTGGTCTTACTCAGGACGATAACGTGAGTACCTCTGAAGTCGGAGAAAATCTGCCTGTATGGCGAGGAATACTAATTACGAGTACATTGAGCACACGGCTGCCAGTGTAAAGTAATTTACAATGTGCACGCTGCTGCCATTGTAAGAAATTGGAAAACGGATTTTGACGCAAAAATCAGTTTCAGAGATGAAACTTCGTCTGAGTTGAAAGGGGACGAAAGAAAAAAAAAAAGAAACATCAAATAATATATGATTATGTTGCATTTATTGACAGCTTGTTTTATGGGTCAAACGGACATTTGGATCGTAGCTGATGTTTCTAAGACCACAGAGAGTTTGTCTAGAGACCAAGCAACAGGAGACTTTGCCGGCCTGAAGAAGGGATTGACTGAAATGATTAATGTTATTCAAGTAGGTTGACTTAGTTTGTAGCAAGTAGGTTGACTTAGTTTGTAGCAAGTAGGTTGACTTAGTTTGTAGCAAGTAGGTTGAATTAGTTTGTAGCAAGTAGGTTGATTTGCTTTTAGTTGGACAGATAAGAGAAATAAATCTATGTTATTGTGATATTTGTTGCTTGCCCGTGTGGTACCTGCGCCCGCAAGGGAAACAAAGAATAGTACCACGGTGACAAACAAGACATATTGTAAGAGGCGACTGATGTAGGACCTAGGGAAGTTACCCTAGTTAATAAAAGCATCGCAGAAATCGGATGTGCTGGCCTACTTGTAGGCGCACACCTGGCATAACGTATAATCAATCTTAGACTTAGATTACATACAACTCACACAGAGTGGTTATAGAGTGGTTAACAAGTGGTTGATATTGAGCGTAAGAAGAAGAAGCAGAATTTATGTTTGTTGCACCTGTCCATATTGTCTTACCATAATTCTCAGTTAGTTGGATCTCACGAACTTGGGCTACGTATTGCCAAAATGATACCTGCAGATTTAATGCACACACATGATACAATTTCTAGGTAAAATAGCTGTTGCTTAAGGTGCTTTGATATATACTAAAGTAGTTAGTACCTCAGAGGTCAGAGTAAGGCTGGCCTGAATGGCGAGGCACATTGGTGATAAAAAAGCAAGAATTCCGCACAAATCAGTCAGAGTTGCTATATTGGGAGCTATGACTAAGCCTGAATTTATTTCGGGCGAAGAAAAGAAAAGTTAATTTTACTGTGAGATTAGTATATAATAGTTCTACTGTGAGATTAGTATATAATAGTTTTACTGTGAGATTAGTATATAATAGTTTTACTGTGAGATTAGTATATAATAGTTCAACTGTGAGATTAGTATATAATAGTTTTACTGTGAGATTAGTATATAATAGTTCTACTGTGAGATTAGTATATAATAGTTCAACTGTGAGATTAGTATATAATAGTTCTACTGTGAGATTAGTATATAATAGTTTTACTGTGAGATTAGTATATAATAGTTCTACTGTGAGATTAGTATATAATAGTTTTACTGTGAGATTAGTATATAATAGTTCTACTGTGAGATTAGTATATAATAGTTCTACTGTGAGATTAGTATATAATAGTTCTACTGTGAGATTAGTATATAATAGTTCTACTGTGAGATTAGTATATAATAGTTCTACTGTTAGATTAGTATATAATAGTTTTACTGTTTAGTGTGAGATTAGTATATAATAGTTTTACTGTGAGATTAGTATATAATAGTTTTACTGTGAGATTAGTATATAATAGTTCTACTGTGAGATTAGTATATAATAGTTTTACTGTTTAGTGTGAGATTAGTATATAATAGTTCTACTGTTTAGTGTGAGATTAGTATATAATAGTTCTACTGTTTAATTGACTATATCTCTAAACTGATTGGTTAGTTGACTATATCTCTAAACTGATTGGTTAGTTGATTATATCACTAAACTGATTGGTTAGTTGATTATATCTCTAAACTGATTGGTTAGTTGACTGTATCTCTAAACTGATTGGTTAGTTGTCTATATCTCTAAACTGATTGGTTAGTTGACAGTATCTCTAAACTGATTGGTTAGTTGATTATACTACTAAACTGATAGGTTAATTACTAGATTACTAACTGATGGATTTTTTGTTTAAATTAGTCAGTTCTAACGATGTAAGTTTATTCTAAATATTTCTAAGTTTAATCAAGTTTTATGTGAATATTTGTAACATTTGTAGATAATTGTAATATGAACACGTACAACATTACAATTGATTATAATTCCAAGTCTTGTTTCAATTTACAACATCTATTCTTCAAAGGATCCCAGTGTTGCTAATCCTGGAGTAAGGCTGGGTCTGATCACATTCAGTGATACATCTAATATAGTATCAGATATCTCTCGTTTCAATTCTGTCAACAATGTGGCCAGTGCTGTACAGCAAATACCAGGAGGCATATTCCAAGTAAGTAATGTAGATAGTTAGTATGTAACCGTCTGTAGAGTGGCAGTGAGCTCGATCACAACGCAAGCGTACCTGGTTCAAACCCCGCGGCGGGCAAGTTTGGAATCAAATTATTTCCTTTGGATTTTTACGAAAGATAAAAATAGACTTTACCGTTCGGAAAACGATGACAAACTACCGAACGTATAAGTGGTGCTTAGACATCGACGACTCGTTTACTGTTGTTGATGGCTAAGTCCTGTAAAGGATACGCCACGATGTTCAATGTGGATAGATTTCTCAGAAATAGACTGTTAATTACAGAATTATAAATATATGTTATGTTATTTTATCGATGTCATGACTCATTGAACACATTCCCATGCGTGCTCCGTCCTCTACTGCAGCAACCATTACGTTCACTTGCTTACAGTATCCATGAGAAGTTGATTAGTATATATTCTCTCTCTATCACGAAGACGACACTGTCTGTACACAGTTCATGATGGGGAAGACTACAGTACAAATATATCCGCAGTCAATGATAGGGAAGACTACAGTACAAATATATACACAGTCAATGATAGGGAAGACTACAGTACAAATATATACACAGTCCATGTTAGGGAAGACTACAGTACAAATATATACACAGTCCATGATAGGGAAGACTGCAGTACAAATATATACACAGTCCATGATAGGGAAGACTACAGTACAAATATATACACAGTCAATGATAGGGAAGACTACAGTACAAATATATACACAGTCAATGATAGGGAAGACTACAAAACTATATACATATCTGATGAGCTGAGAGCATAATGCGTTTTGTAAATAAGTTTTTATAAATAGGAGAGTGTATGTAGCTTAAGCGGTAGTAAGCTCGATCACAACCCAAGCGTACCTGGTTCAAACTCCGCGGCAGGAGGTTTGGAAGCAAATTCGTGTCCGTGGGATTTTTACGAATGGTAAAAATAGACCTCACCGTTGAGAAAGCAATGGCAAACTACTGAACGTATAAGTGGTGCCTAGAAAATATACGACTTGTTTACTGTGGTTGATGGTTGAAAATCGTGGCATATCACAAAGGACGTAGCCATTCCAAGTAAGCCAAAGGACAAGTCGTTGATTTTCTAGGCACCACTTCAGTAGTTTGCCATTGCTTTCTGAACGGTGGCGCCATCGTCCTTTTGTTAAAATCAACCGAAACAATTTGCAAGCAAACTGTCCGCAGCGTGATTCGAACTCAGAACGTCGGGGTTAATAGACAGAGTCACTAACCCTAGGCCACAGACGCCACTGGTTGATGGTTACGTTCTGTAAAGGATATGCAACTATTTTCATTCTCTATCTCGCAATCACCGCCCAGACCATCCCCATAAATTCTTCTATTCATGTGGAAATCTGATTCATTCAGACCTTGCATTGATGTATTTTAAGTCACATCTTCAGCACCAGTTGGAGTTCTGGTGCTTATCCGTCGGCGATGTGTCCGGTTTCAGCCAGCGTTTACACGGTTCGCTCTCCGTTCTGTAGCCATCTAGTAGTGTTTTAATGGTGTAGGATAACTAGCCCCACTCAACCTTCTTAGTCGCCTTTTAAAACATGCGTAGCAGGTAACAGTGGTTCTATTCTTTACACCCAAAATTTGGGCCCCGTAATCACTCGGCCACTTTCATTCAAATAAGTTCATATAATAATTCTCAAATTCAATTAACAGGGTGGATCTAACTTGGCATCTGCGCTCAGACATATAGTCATGCCTCCAGTAGTGTCCAGCTATACAAGCTACGTTTTCATTGTGGCACCAGAGTCATCTTACAGTGTCAATACAACAGCTGTTGATGAACAAATGACCAGGTTGGTAACTATCTAATACAGAGTACCTTGTTCTAAGACTATCTTGCTTTCTTTTGTCCTTCTCTGTTTTTTTCCCGTTAGGGGTAACATGTTTAACTGCTGATCTGTTTCGAGATAGTGCACGCTTGGTCGCTTGATATGCTGTAATATTGGGAAGTTTTAAGATTTCTGTAACGCTATCAATCTATCTTTTTCTTTGACTGCTCCTTCACCTTGATGATTTCATTTTCAGATTGTACGCTCTTGCAACTGGTGTAGTCGGGTTCATTCTCACCAAGGCAACTCGTTCAATCTCCTCTATGGAACTTGCACTGTTATTTCTTGCCTTTCTCAGCAAATTACTAAGGAAGAAATTGGAGCACTAATAAACTAATTGCTTCAATTTGCAGTAATGATGATCTGCCGACTTAAAACTAAAACTCAATCAACCGTAAACTGTTTCTTAGTTTGTTTTTTGTCTGTGTCTGATTTTATGTTCCATCCTTTTTGATTATTTCAGTTGTACAACTTCCTATCATCATGAAATAGCTTGCCCTGAGAAGAACTTTACCACTCCAACAGTCCTTCGGAATTTATCTCTCTCATAGATAATAGTCTATATAGCCGGCATATTCAAAACATCAGTTACATCCTGAATCCATCTTCTCAGTGATCTTCCTCTTATCCACTTTGCCGGGATGTCTCCTTCCATGTTGGTCTTCTTCAACACTTCTTGTCTTTTTATATGTTAAAAAAAAATCAATGTTCTCATTTTATTTTGTATTCAACTTCTTATATTCAATGCAATCTCTTTAATTGTATTATATACAGGCTGAAGAATCTTGGGTATACAAATGTTGTTAACGTTGTGAGAGAGAATGGAGCTCTGAATCAACAATCCCTACAGATGAGTGCCAGCGGTTCCAAATTCTTATACAACGTCTCTCGTTACTCGGCTCTGGAAGCTGCTACTAAGAACTTCACACGTGATCGACTCTGTAATGGTCTCTTGAGTAATAGTAGTAAGAACATTTATTTATTCTTCTTCTTTGTTTGTATTGACTTTATCTCGTTGTATTGACCAACAACGAGCCATTGGTTGTGTTCGTAAGGACGCTCGTATTGCTAGACGATGGGTGTCGTAAGAAATGAGGGTAAGTGGTTCGAATCTTGTGTTTGTCTATTTTTAAAGGGTTTTAAAGCCGAAGGTTTGACTTCATTGCACCGGGTTTTACCCCATATGGCTCAGTCCCTCTCCGCAGAAATGGCAAGCCACCTGCCGAGAATATTGCACAAAGCACGAACTCCGTAGCTCCAGCAACAATCCTAGGGGTCTCTGGAAAAACTGCACTCGTGAACAGAACGGCGCGATCCGGATTCGAACCCACGACCTTCGACTCACTAGGCAAAGGGCTTAACCACTCAGCCACAGACACCCCCGTTTGTCTATTTGTTTTTTGGAAGCTCTTAATACCTGTACACTGTTTATTTATTGATACAAATCACATAGCAATGTTAATACAATCTTTCTACCCCCACATTATGCTATCAGTGCCAATCCTGGACGCTAACATCAAATAAATTAAATGGTTCGGCCACAAAAGCAGATTACCAACAGACAGTGCACCTGAAAGAGAAATGTTGCTCCGATACAATGGATACAAAGCAAAAGGCTGGCAACGCAAAAGGTGGACCTCAGAGATACGAGAGACGACGAAAGATACTATTTAAGAAGCGCACAAGGGGTCGTTCTAGAAATTTCTTCTTATTCTGATGCTGTGAGGCAAAACAGGATTGGAGAATAGAAAAACAGATCTTCCTCTTGATGATTTGATTAGTCGGGAGCTGGTATTCACATATGTCTTGAAAGTGTTAGAATATGTACGACTTAATAAAGATAGATCTTCCTCTTGATGATTTGATTAGTCGGGAGCTGGTATTCACATATGTCTTGAAAGTGTTAGAATATGTACGACTTAATAAAGATAGATCTTCCTCTTGATGATTTGATTAGTCGGGGGCTGGTATTCACATATGTCTTGAAAGTGTTAGAATATGTACGACTTAATAAAGATAGATCTTCCTCTTGATGATTTGATTAGTCGGGAGCTGGTATTCACATATGTCTTGAAAGTGTTAGAATATGTACGACTTAATAAAGATAGATCTTCCTCTTGATGATTTGATTAGTCGGGAGCTGGTATTCACATATGTCTTGAAAGTGTTAGAATATGTACGACTTAATAAAGATAGATCTTCCTCTTGATGATTTGATTAGTCGGGAGCTGGTATCCACATATGTCTTGAAAGTGTTAGAATATGTACGACTTAATAAAGATAGATCTTCCTCTTGATGATTTGATTAGTCGGGAGCTGGTATCCACATATGTCTTGAAAGTGTTAGAATATGTACGACTTAATAAAGATAGATCTTCCTCTTGATGATTTGATTAGTCGGGGGCTGGTATTCACATATGTCTTGAAAGTGTTAGAATATGTACGACTTAATAAAGATAGATCTTCCTCTTGATGATTTGATTAGTCGGGGGCTGGTATTCACATATGTCTTGAAAGTGTTAGAATATGTACGACTTAATAAAGATAGATCTTCCTCTTGATGATTTGATTAGTCGGGAGCTGGTATCCACATATGTCTTGAAAGTGTTAGAATATGTACGACTTAGTGTCGTGATGGTTTTAATGTTACAAATCGTCAGCTTCAGAAGTAAGTAAGTGGTGACTCTTGCAAACTAGATATAACACTGTCAATGACACAGTTAATTTCTTTATCTTCTAGAAGGAAGACATAAAATTTCACTATATTTAGTAATGAAGATTATGTCCCTCTTTGTTTTCATCATTAGAAAGGAACTTCCCATGTTTACATACTTGTAGTTTTAGATGCAGATTTGAAAGTGGTTTCTCACAGCATTGAACATTATGGTTGCAGAACATCTCTGCAGGTATCTATCAAAAGATATCTTCGTCGTATGCTTAGTATTCCTGGAGACGAAGTCTTCTTGAAGAGCTGAAGATTGCTCAATTGTCCTGTGAGACCATAAAGAGAACAGCCAACAGCCAGAGTCCGAGAAGAGTGGCGAACAACTGTTGAGGCCATATGCTCCATGAGAAGCGGAGAGGAATAAGTAATGCTTAGTATTAGATGACCAGTAGTGATAACAAATAACGAACTGTGTAGGTGAACAGACCAGAAGCAAATACACCTGGATGCTCAGGGAGTATAATGTAGAGGGATTGGACACACCCTCTTTAAAAAGCAGAATAAGATAACAAGATATCAACTTGACTGGACACACAGAGTCAGTAAAAGAGTGAGATTATAAACTACACGATGATGAACTATAAAGAAGGAGTTTAAAGCGATCAGTCTTGTAGGCAGAACTGAAGAAGAAGGTCCAAAATAAAGTTCTGGGAAGAGTGACAGTTACAGTGATATGTTTCACTGGAATCAAGAAGGCTAAGTAGTAGTAGTAGTAACAGTAGCAGCATCAAACCGCGAGCTGGGGTTGCTTGTCAGTATGTTCCATTAACTGATTATGTTCCTGGTTGATTACGTACTAGGTATGTATCCTCACGATATCGCGATCATAAAGTGAACACTAGGAACGTGTTTAGAATGAAGACATGCGTACAGTACTCGGCTGTGCTAGAGATATCCCTATGGTAATCAACAGCTAGATGCTTGACCTGTGATCACTGCGTTCCCGCTGTACTAATATATATTCCAAATCAAATACTATATGTATTACATCAGAGCAAAGATACCAACTACACAAGAATGCTAATGATAGTAAGGGCACGACAATTTCTCTGGTCCTCTTGTCTGCAGGATTCTATTTCAGAACCTCATGTAGCTTTCTGGTCTGCTACATTCTTAATGTATTTTCTTGTTCTTTTGTTGCACACTGCTACCTGGTTGTTGCCCAGTATCGTGGCCTTCTGTTTTTGACTTGTGCTGATCTAGTTTTGGGTTATAGTTATCGGTGCATTGTGACAGGATTCTGCTATGCCATCTATCCATCTCTTTCGTGGTCTTCCTCTCGCCTTTTCCCCCTAATGTTCTGTAGTAGATGACTCTGTATACAGTAGAATTTGTTTGCAGTCTTATTAAGTGCCCGAACCACTTCATTCTTTGTTTCTCAATGCAATTCAAGCAAGATTCTATCCCAACTTTCTTTGTTATGCTGAGGTTGGTGCCCCTTCTGTCTTTTCTAGTATTGCTGGTAACTTTTCCTAGCCATTGCATTTCACATTTAGTTATTGTTTTTGTGAGAGGGCTTTGCTCATTGTCCAAGTTTGGCTCTGGTAACATAGAAGAGGATGCATGTCCCATGATAACCTTCGTGTGTTTTGTATTCAATATTTCTTCCTTTCCTTCATCTTCTTATTACAACCATTTATAAATTGTCGTTTTCTAGCTGGACTTTGTGCTGAAAGTGGTCACCGGGAAAATGGTGTTGGCATTGTTGCTCATCCAATGGACTGCGATAAGTACATCCAATGCTATTATGACGAACTAAAGAACATTGATCTCGGAGTCGTCAGAGAGTGCCCAATGGGACTTCACTGGAACTCTGAGAATAAGACTTGTTCTAAACCATACGAGGCTAAATGTGCTTACGGTAAGTTTATGTAATGTTATCTGAAAGGTTTTATAATAATATTATTATAATCATCATCATCAAGGTGCGTATCCTTTATAAGACGTTGCTCTCTTTGCAGCACATCTGAAATTCAATCTGTCTCTTGCCAGTTCACTCACTTCGTCGATGGTCATGTTCATGGTTTATTTAATATCTTGTAGCCATCTTCTTCTTGGTCTGCCTCTGCGTCCTGGGACCCTGCCCTCTAGTATTGTTCTTTCCAGGCCATCGTGACGCTTGATGTGACCAAGGATGTAATTTTTCTGTATAGTATGTTGTTTCTCAGCCAATTGTTTCTCTTTAACATTTAGTTCTTTCAGGACAGAGTATTCTTTCTTTTTTCTGTCCATGGTATTCGTAGGATCTTTCTGTAGTATTAAGTTTCGAAGGACTGGATTTTCATTCTTGTTGTTATTATAATATGAATTAAGCACATAACACATTAGGATCATGGGGATGATAGAATGGAATCGCTAACACATAAGTCCCTCCAAAGATGGCTAGAATGGAATCGCTAACACATAAGTCCCTATAAAGATTGCTAGAATGGAATCGCTAACACATAAGTCCCTCCAAAGATTGCTAGAATGGAATCGCTAACACATAAATCCCTATAAAGATTGCTAGAATGGAATCGCTAACACATAAATCCCTATAAAGATTGCTAGAATGGAATCGCTAACACATAAGTCCCTCCAAAGATTGCTAGAATGGAATCGCTAACACTTAAGTCCCTCCAAAGATGGCTAGAATGGAATCGCTAACACATAAGTCCCTCCAAAGATCTCTACAATAGAATCACTAACACATAAGTTCCTCCAAAGATCGCTAGAATGGAATCACTAACACATAAGTCCCTCCAAAGATTGCTAGAATGGAATGACTAACACATAAGTCCCTATAAAGATTGCTAGAATGGAATCACTAACACATAAGTCCCTATAAAGATTGCTAGAATGGAATCACTAACACATAAGTCCCTCCAAAGATTGCTAGAATGGAATCGCTAACACATAAGTCCCTCCAAAGATCGCTAGAATGGAATCGCTAACACGCAAGTCCCCCTAAAAATCTATTTCCTCTGTGATGCGGACAAGTGGGGACAAATTCTTTTCTGACCAATCCTTGAAGTTTTCGGCCAATGATTTGTTGCATTCTTCTTCCAAGGGTCTCAAGATGAATGATTAACTCCACTGTACCGGCTTTCCCCATTTAGCCCAGTCCCTCTCCGCAGAAATGACACGCTATCTGCTGAGAGTATTTAACAGATAGCATGAGCTATTTAGCGCCGGCAACAGTCCTAGGAATCTAGGGAAATTTGCAGTCGTGACAGAACGACACAGTCTGGATTCGAACTCACGACCTTCAGAACACACATCAATTGGCTTAACCACTTTAACACAGAGTCATCCTTCTACCATCTTCGACTGTTGTCTGAAAAATTATTTTTGAGAGGGAATCATGTCAGTTGACGTATTCGAATAATGCAAGCTTGTGATGTTTAAACCATCACCAGAACTGCTTTCTGCTGACATTTCAGCGTAGTGATATTCAACCCAGTAGAAGTTCCGGAGTTCGAAACCAGCTTCCAACCCCTCTCCCTTCAAAAAAATTATCCGTGTGCATATGAAACGCGGTTGGACTGATCCTTTACTTGGGAATCTAAATTACAAGTACCTCTGTAGTCGGCGTAAGGCTAGCCTGAATGGGGAAGGATATTGGTGGTAAGAAAACAAAAAGGTTTCATGCAAAAAGTTAGAGGTTTCTAGCGGGCAAACGAAAAATGAAATAAAATTAAAAACAATTTACAATGTGATAGAAAAACAAAGTCAGCTTAACGATTGAATGCAGGATCATAGATTCTATTCATTTGCTTTTTCTAAAAATGCATTGCAGGTTTGCATTGTAAATAGTGATTCGTGTGATATGATCAATTGTCTAGTTCTCTCTGTTAGTTCGATAAGACCAAGTGTCTAGTTCCTTAGACACGATTTGAACAGACGAATAAATATGACACAACCAGAACATAATGTCATTCATAGCCCCCTATAACATACGGACGTTCAGATTAAATGAAAATTCCCGGAAATAATTCCTCCTCACATCACGTGACACTTGCATTATAGTTCTGTTAGTTTAAACTGAATTCATTTTTTAAAAAAAACACACACACAAAAGGCGAAAATAAGGTTATGTTATGTCCCAAATTAAATTTAACACCAAGGAAGATCAGAACTGTTAACACTTTTCATAAAAACATTACCACGAACTCACATATTCTTACAATCCTCTGCTAAAAATATATGAAACATATTGAACAGTGAGTTAGTCTACATAAAGACTGCACACACAACTATAGCAGTGAGACATATTGGACAGTGAGTTAGTCTACATAAAGACTGCACACACAACTATAGCAGTGAGACATATTGGACAATGAGTTAGTCTACATAAAGACTGCACACACAACTATAGCAGAGAGACATATTGGACAGTGAGTTAGTCTACATAAAGACTGCACACACAACTATAACAGAGAGACATATTGGACAATGAGTTAGTCTACATAAAGACTGCACATACAACTATAACAGAGAAACATATTGGACAGTGAGTTAGTCTACATAAAGACTGCACACACAACTATAACAGAGAAACATATTGGACAGTGAGTTAGTCTACATAAAGACTGCACACACAACTATTGCAGTGAAACATATTGGACAGTGAGTTAGTCTACATAAAGACTGCACACACAACTATAACAGAGAAACATATTGGACAGTGAGTTAGTCTACATAAAGACTGCACATACAACTATAACAGAGAGACATATTGGACAGTGAGTTAGTCTACATAAAGACTGCACACACAACTATAACAGAGAGACATATTGGACAGTGAGTTAGTCTACATAAAGACTGCACACACAACTATAACAGAGAGACATATTGGACAGTGAGTTAGTCTACATAAAGACTGCACACACAACTATAGCAGTGAAACATATTGGACAGTGAGTTAGTCTACATAAAGACTGCACACACAACTATAGCAGTGAGACATATTGGACAATGAGTTAGTCTACATAAAGACTGCACACACAACTATAGCAGTGAAACATATTGGACAGTGAGTTAGTCTACATAAAGACTGCACACACAACTATAGCAGTGAAACATATTGGACAGTGAGTTAGTCTACATAAAGACTGCACACACAACTATAGCAGTGAAACATATTGGACAGTGAGTTAGTCTACATAAAGGCTGCACACACAACTATAACAGAGAGACATATTGGACAATGAGTTAGTCTACATAAAGACTGCACATACAACTATAACAGTGAGACATATTGGACAGTGAGTTAGTCTACATAAAGACTGCACACACAACTATAGCAGTGAGACATATTGGACAGTGAGTTAGTCTACATAAAGACTGCACACACAACTATAGCAGTGAAACATATTAGACAGTGAGTTAGTCTACATAAAGACTGCACACACAACTATAGCAGTGAGACATATTGGACAGTGAGTTAGTCTACATAAAGGCTGCACATACAACTATAGCAGTGATATAAAACAAAAAGAAAAAGTAAAGGAACCTTTTTTATACCACGTGGTATATAGGGTAATACAGTGTTAGGCCTGTATTTTTCATTAACTGTTGGCACACGATGAGTGATGTGGTCAATATCACGTCGGCTGCTTTTACTTCCCAATGCTTTTCCTTGTACCCAATTCAGGATGGGTCGACCTGGAAGCCGTTACGGTCGTGAAAAATTCAAGACCTACTTGCGGAATTGAACCTACACCACTAGTCTAAGAAGCGAGCTCACTAACAACTACACTTCTGCGGCTCTCTGGTAGTGATATGGTAGCTTGCAACTAATACAGCTTTAAGTTTTCAATTGGAAATATTAAAACTTGTGATCTCTAATTTGTAGATAAATGCAAGGAAGACTGTGCAGCATATAAGATGGAAGGATCTTGTGGTGCTTACTGGGAATGTGAAAATGGTGTATCAATGGCTAAATGTTGCCAGCAGAACTATACGTTTGTTCCTGATATGGGTTGTCAGCTTGATTACAAGTGTACCAGCCAGTGTAGCGTTGAGAAGTGGTGCGGTAAGTTCTGAAAACTGATCGTCTTATAATAGTGTGTGCGTGTGTGTGTGTCTGTGTGTGTGTGCACGTGTGCATGTGTGTGTGAGATAGAGAGAGAGATAGAGACAGATAGAGATTACATATACTATTAATACATTGCGGCACATGATTATGAGTAAGGACTTTGCGTGTTCTCTTGTACCTTGCAACCTTCAATGTAGTATTAAACGCTACTTGTTATCTGTTACTTGTTATCTGTTACTTGTTATCCGTTACTTGTTATCTGTTACTTGTTATCTGTTACTTGTTATCTGTTACTTGTTATCCGTTACTTGTTATCCGTTACTTGTCATCCGTTACTTGTTATCCGTTACTTGGTATCCGTTACTTGTTATCCGTTACTTGTTATCCGCTACTTGTTATCCGTTACTTGTTATCACCTACTTCTTATTTGTTACTTGTTATCACCTACTTCTTATTTGTTACTTCTTATTTGTTACTTGTTATTTGTTACTTGTTATCTGTTACTTGTTATCTGTTACTTGTTATTTGTTACTTGTTATTTTAGGCAAGTGTCAAAAGAAACCAAACTGGAAGGAAGCAGCTGGTTATGATGTCATGATTCTAGGAGGTAACATGTGGATGCCACGCCCATGTTTCTATGAAGACTTTGATATTGTTGATTGTGATTGTACATCTCCAAGAGGTCAAGGTGAGTCCTTTTATCTCCAAGTATAGAGACTGGTAGCAAGAAGAAAAATGAGAAATAGAGAAACTTCTTAGGCACTCGTCTGTGAGTTATCATATTACAATATATAGAAGTAACAGCCTTCTAGAATATCTGATGCCAGTCCCAGTCTAGTGTTTCCTGGGGACAGGAAAATGCAGAGTAAACACTTGCCAAGTGCCGACACGCGCCCGGAAACGGCTGAGAATACTCCTACTGAGGATAAACTCACTGTGGATAGAAAAGTAAAACGAAACGGCAGAGAATACTCCTACTGAGGATAAACTCACCGTGGATAGAAAAGTAAAACGAAACGGCTGAGAATACTCCTACTGAGGATAAACTCACCGTGGATAGAAAAGTAAAGCTGATAATACAAAGGCTTGGCCCAAACATTGAGTAAGGGCGATAATTTTCGGACGTCGAACATCCTACACAGAGCGAGATGACGTCCAGCACCATGGCTCAGATCATATGAAGGCTACGGCAAAAAGATGATATTAAAGCGTAAATCAAGCCAAAATATCTGCAGAATGGATCGTTCCTAGGGCTAGCTACCCTAGTAAATAAACAGCTGATTGAAACCGAACACACCACTGAAGGATAAACACCTGAGCTCAATTTTACTGAAGGTTGTCACGTACACCGTTCTTGGTGTTAGGCTGTTTAAACAATTGGTACTGAAGGTTTGTACACGTACACCTGTTCTTGGTGTTAGGCTGTTTAAACAATTGTTACTGAAGGTTTGTCACTTACACCGTTCTTGGTGTTAGGCTGTTTAAACAATTGGTACTGAAGGTTTGTACACGTTCACCCGTTCTTGGTGTTAGGCTGTTTAAACAATTGGTACTGAAGGTTTGTACACGTACACCCGTTCTTGGTGTTAGGCTGTTTAAACAATTGGTACTGAAGGTTTGTACACTTACACCCGTTCTTGGTGTTAGGCTGTTTAAACAATTGGTACTGAAGGTTTGTACACGTACACCCGTTCTTGGTGTCTGGCTGTTTAAACAATTGGTACTGAAGGTTTGTACACGTACACCCGTTCTTGGTGTCTGGCTGTTTAAACAATTGGTACTGAAGGTTTGTACACGTACACCCGTTCATGGTGTTAGGCTGTTTAAACAATTGGTACTGAAGGTTTGTACACGTACACCCGTTCATGGTGTTAGGCTGTTTAAACAATTGGTACTGAAGGTTTGTACACGTACACCCGTTCATGGTGTTAGGCTGTTTAAACAATTGGTACTGAAGGTTTCTACACGTACACCCGTTCTTGGTGTCTGGCTGTTTAAACAATTGGTACTGAAGGTTTGTACACGTACACCCGTTCATGGTGTTAGGCTGTTTAAACAATTGGTACTGAAGGTTTGTACACGTACACCCGTTCTTGGTGTTAGGCTGTTTAAACAATTGGTACTGAAGGTTTGTACACGTACACCCGTTCTTGGTGTTAGGCTGTTTAAACAATTGGTACTGAAGGTTTGTACACGTACACCGTTCTGGTGTTAGGCTGTTTAAACAATTGGTACTGAAGGTTTGTACACGTACACCCGTTCTTGGTGTTAGGCTGTTTAAACAATTGGTACTGAAGGTTTGTACACGTACACCCGTTCTTGGTGTTAGGCTGTTTAAACAATTGGTACTGAAGGTTTGTACACGTACACCCGTTCTTGATGTTAGGCTGTTTAAACAATTGGTACTGAAGGTTTGTACACGTACACCCGTTCTTGGTGTTAGGCTGTTTAAACAATTGGTACTGAAGGTTTGTACACGTACACCCGTTCTTGGTGTTAGGCTGTTTAAACAATTGGTACTGAAGGTTTGTACACGTACACCCGTTCATGATGTTAGGCTGTTTAAACAATTGGTACTGAAGGTTTGTACACGTACACCCGTTCTTGGTGTTAGGCTGTTTAAACAATTGGTACTGAAGGTTTGTACACGTACACCCGTTCATGGTGTTAGGCTGTTTAAACAATTGGTACTGAAGGTTTGTACACTTACACCCGTTCTTGGTGTTAGGCTGTTTAAACAATTGTTACTGAAGGTTTGTACACGTACACCCGTTCTTGATGTTAGGCTGTTTAAACAATTGGTACTGAAGGTTTGTACACGTACACCCGTTCTTGGTGTTAGGCTGTTTAAACAATTGGTACTGAAGGTTTGTACACGTACACCCGTTCTTGATGTTAGGCTGTTTAAACAATTGGTACTGAAGGTTTGTACACGACACCGTTCTTGATGTTAGGCTGTTTAAACAATTGGTACTGAAGGTTTGTACACGTACACCCGTTCTTGATGTTAGGCTGTTTAAACAATTGGTACTGAAGGTTTGTACAGTACACCCGTTCTTGATGTTAGGCTGTTTAAACAATTGGTACTGAAGGTTTGTACACGTACACCCGTTCTTGTTGTTAGGCTGTTTAAACAATTGGTACTGAAGGTTTGTACACGTACACCCGTTCTTGATGTTAGGCTGTTTAAACAATTGGTACTGAAGGTTTGTACACGTACACCCGTTCTTGGTGTTAGGCTGTTTAAACAATTGGTACTGAAGGTTTGTACACGTACACCCGTTCATGGTGTTAGGCTGTTTAAACAATTGGTACTGAAGGTTTGTACACGTACACCTGTTCTTGGTGTTAGGCTGTTTAAACAATTGGTACTGAAGGTTTGTACACGTACACCCGTTCATGGTGTTAGGCTGTTTAAACAATTGGTACTGAAGGTTTGTACACGTACACCTGTTCTTGGTGTTAGGCTGTTTAAACAATTGTTACTGAAGGTTTTGTACACGTACACCCGTTCTTGATGTTAGGCTGTTTAAACAATTGGTACTGAAGGTTTGTACACGTACACCCGTTCTTGGTGTTAGGCTGTTTAAACAATTGTTACTGAAGGTTTTGTACACGTACACCCGTTCTTGATGTTAGGCTGTTTAAACAATTGGTACTGAAGGTTTGTACACGTACACCTGTTCTTGGTGTTAGGCTGTTTAAACAATTGGTACTGAAGGTTTGTACACGTACACCCGTTCTTGATGTTAGGCTGTTTAAACAATTGGTACTGAAGGTTTGTACACGTACACCCGTTCTTGATGTTAGGCTCTTTAAACAATTGGTACTGAAGGTTTGTACACGTACACCCGTTCTTGATGTTAGGCTGTTTAAACAATTGGTACTGAAGGTTTGTACACGTACACCCGTTCATGGTGTTAGGCTGTTTAAACAATTGGTACTGAAGGTTTGTACACGTACACCCGTTCTTGATGTTATGCTGTTTAAACAATTGGTACTGAAGGTTTGTACACGTACACCCGTTCTTGATGTTAGGCTGTTTAAACAATTGGTACTGAAGGTTTGTACACGTACACCTGTTCTTGGTGTTAGGCTGTTTAAACAATTGGTACTGAAGGTTTGTACACGTACACCCGTTCATGGTGTTAGGCTGTTTAAACAATTGGTACTGAAGGTTTGTACACGTACACCCGTTCTTGGTGTTAGGCTGTTTAAACAATTGTTACTGAAGGTTTTGTACACTACACCGTTCTTGATGTTAGGCTGTTTAAACAATTGGTACTGAAGGTTTGTACACGTACACCTGTTCTTGGTGTTAGGCTGTTTAAACAATTGGTACTGAAGGTTTGTACACGTACACCCGTTCTTGATGTTAGGCTGTTTAAACAATTGGTACTGAAGGTTTGTACACGTACACCCGTTCTTGATGTTAGGCTGTTTAAACAATTGGTACTGAAGGTTTGTACACGTACACCCGTTCTTGATGTTAGGCTGTTTAAACAATTGGTACTGAAGGTTTGTACACGTACACCCGTTCATGGTGTTAGGCTGTTTAAACAATTGGTACTGAAGGTTTGTACACGTACACCCGTTCATGGTGTTAGGCTGTTTAAACAATTGGTACTGAAGGTTTGTACACGTACACCCGTTCATGGTGTTAGGCTGTTTAAACAATTGGTACTGAAGGTTTGTACACGTACACCCGTTCATGGTGTTAGGCTGTTTAAACAATTGGTACTGAAGGTTTGTACACGTACACCCGTTCATGGTGTTAGGCTGTTTAAACAATTGGTACTGAAGGTTTGTACACGTACACCCGTTCATGGTGTTAGGCTGTTTAAACAATTGGTACTGAAGGTTTGTACACGTACACCCGTTCATGATGTTAGGCTGTTTAAACAATTGGTACTGAAGGTTTGTACACGTACACCCGTTCATGATGTTAGGCTGTTTAAACAATTGGTACTGAAGGTTTGTACAGTACACCCGTTCATGGTGTTAGGCTGTTTAAACAATTGGTACTGAAGGTTTGTACACGTACACCCGTTCATGATGTTAGGCTGTTTAAACAATTGGTACTGAAGGTTTGTACACGTACACCCGTTCATGATGTTAGGCTGTTTAAACAATTGGTACTGAAGGTTTGTACACGTACACCCGTTCATGGTGTTAGGCTGTTTAAACAATTGGTACTGAAGGTTTGTACACGTACACCCGTTCATGATGTTAGGCTGTTTAAACAATTGGTACTGAAGGTTTGTACACGTACACCCGTTCATGATGTTAGGCTGTTTAAACAATTGGTACTGAAGGTTTGTACACGTACACCCGTTCATGGTGTTAGGCTGTTTAAACAATTGGTACTGAAGGTTTGTACACGTACACCCGTTCATGATGTTAGGCTGTTTAAACAATTGGTACTGAAGGTTTGTACACGTACACCCGTTCATGATGTTAGGCTGTTTAAACAATTGGTACTGAAGGTTTGTACACGTACACCCGTTCATGGTGTTAGGCTGTTTAAACAATTGGTACTGAAGGTTTGTACACGTACACCCGTTCATGGTGTTAGGCTGTTTAAACAATTGGTACTGAAGGTTTGTACACGTACACCCGTTCATGATGTTAGGCTGTTTAAACAATTGGTACTGAAGGTTTGTACACGTACACCCGTTCATGATGTTAGGCTGTTTAAACAATTGGTACTGAAGGTTTGTACACGTACACCCGTTCATGATGTTAGGCTGTTTAAACAATTGGTACTGAAGGTTTGTACACGTACACCCGTTCATGGTGTTAGGCTGTTTAAACAATTGGTACTGAAGGTTTGTACACGTACACCCGTTCATGGTGTTAGGCTGTTTAAACAATTGGTACTGAAGGTTTGTACACGTACACCCGTTCATGATGTTAGGCTGTTTAAACAATTGGTACTGAAGGTTTGTACACGTACACCCGTTCATGATGTTAGGCTGTTTAAACAATTGGTACTGAAGGTTTGTACACGTACACCCGTTCATGATGTTAGGCTGTTTAAATATCACGTTAGAATGATAAAAACGACAGAAAAGAACGATCGAGAGAAGAAGAAGAAGAAATATCACGCAACATTAGCTTAAATGAACTGTACTTATCCATTCAGGACAACAATAGATTCGCTCAGAATCTAGAGTGCAGGAGGAATGAGGGCAAATTCCTTTCCTCACATGTGTAATATCGAGTGTGGGGTTGAACCCACATCCACCCGTGTGCTGCAGAGGCTCGCAAGGGGAGCAAAGAATAGTAACACTGGGACCTAGAAGGCATGTCGTAAAAGGCGACTGAGGTAGGGGCATTGGTAAGCTACCCTGGTCAATAAAAAAGCGTTGCAGAAATTGGATGTGTTTGCCTACTTGTAGGCGCATAACTGTCACAACGTACAATCGCTCTTAGGCTCAAATCACATACAAATCACAAAAATCGATTTAACAAGTGTTCGATATGAAGCGTTCGAAGAAGAAAGAAGATTCCATTCAGGACAAACATAGATTCACTCAGAATAAGAATCTTGAGTGCAGGAGGAATGAGGGCAAATTCCTTTCCTCACATGTGGAATGTCAGTGTCGGGTTCGATAAGCGAACGCTTATGCACTACGCTAATCCGTCCACTATATCACATATGCACACATAATATCACACTTAATATACATACCACAATACAACGACTTAACTTAGAACCAGAAATAATGAGAGAACAATGGAAGGAGTAGAGATGTAGAAAGGAATTCTAATACAATCGAACCTATACTCAGTGACGGACCTCCAGAATTCGATATAAACAGGAGAGTTCAGTAACAATTTTATAATGGAACATGAAAGAGACAAATAAAGACAATCACTTAAGATGCAACCACACATAACACTGCACACACATACACACACCACACTGCACACACACACACACCACACATCATATACATCCTCACACCATAACCCATGCCTAGAAAGTCTCCATGGTGTGGAAACACTGTAATCATCTTCGTTAAACTTATCACCGTTGCTTATAATATCTTTCATTTTCTGGAATGCTGTTTCTTGCATCTTTAGTTATTCTGCATTTATTTATGATCTTCACCTACCATCTAATGTTATCAGGTAACCAAAATATTTCAATTAGCTCACTTGTTTTGAGCTTCGTCTCATCTGCTTCGATAGTGCATTTGATTTTGTGTTTATGGTATCGTATACAATTAGTCAGTCTCTGATTATAATGATACCAAAATTTGTATTCACAGTTTGTCCAGCAGACAGAATATTTGATTTTACTGACAGCCAGACAATGAAAGATATTGATGGCGGCGATGAAGAAGGTATTAGAGTAGCCAATGTCCAAAGGAGCACAAAGGGAATTACTCTTGGTCGTAATAGTGCTGTCCATGTCAATGTCAACCACAAAAAGGGAGAAAATGTTCCTTTTACTTTTGAGCTTCGGTAAGTGTTGTTAGAAATAATTTAATAATATCAGTACGACTGACTAGTTTCTTGTGTTTCTTGATGGTTTGATTTGATTGATTGATTGATAGGACCATCATCATTGCACTTCGACGAGTAACCATGTGTGCTCTAATCTCTTTCTTACACATGCAGATCTCAGCGGCAGTGCACAGACTCGATAGCATCGACGATGGTCACCGATATAATTTTAGATTGTGAAAATTTGTTGTAAGAATTTTGTTTTAAAACACCTTTTTAATGAATTTTGCCCGAGCGTATGCTTTCCTGCTTGCTCTTCTCGATTGTTAACTAACTGTCAAGGGTTCTTTTATGTTATCAACTTGTACACGAGACCTACGTTTTATTGTCCATCTTGTATAGGACTAGGAACTCGATCTCACTTACAGGGATCTCTGGAAAAATATCTCGATGGATCTATCAGAAGCAAATCAGTACCTTTGTAACGGATCCGAGCAGTGCACCAGTGATCACGACAGAGTAGTTCTTGTATTGTTAGATGGTTTGAGTGTACCACTGATAATCGAAGCTATGTAGGTGGGAGCTTTGCGCTTCTGGCAAGTTTAACGAGACTGAACAGGATCTTGAGAAGACAAGAAAGACTAGACTAACATTTCGATCCTTCAAGTTGGGTACTGGGCAATGGATTGCTAATCCATTCCTGTAAAAATACATATAGTCATGCAAAAATTCTTTGTGTTCAATTTTATCACTCATGTAAACTACTCTTTATAAGCTGCTTGCTTTGCGCTGAAGTTTTGAATACGTTGCGATCCGGTTCTTATGTATCTACGTCATGTAGATCAGGCGAATTCGAATAATTTCGGCATACGATGATGCATGGGTTTGTCTTACCTGACAGTTCTCACATCTTTCGCTCATTCTCGCACTGAACCTCAGTTACTATTTATTAATCACGTTTCAGCCACTCAATGTAGTTAGTGTATGATCTGAGCCGAAGAGCCTGTTCATGTTTTGGCACTTTTTTGACTGTGGTCGTTCTGAATAAAGAGCATTTTCAACCGTTTCTTGACGTGTGTCGTTTTTGTCGTCCTTAATTTAAGGAATTTTGAGCGGTTATTTTACTTCGTATTTCCCTTCTAGGGAAACGGAAACGTTTAACACACAGTACATATGTGTTTATATCAGCTGTGTCGACATCCCTAGTCAGTAGACTGTGTTTTTGTATATCACGCTTAGCTTTGTATGTAGAAATATCGACAGTGAAACAGAAACATCATCCATTAACCATAGAAATATCGACAGTGAAACAGAAACATCATCCATTAACCATAGAAATATCGACAGTGAAACAGAAACATCATCCATTAACCAAGTTTTGCCGAGTCCTAGTAGTTTGGTACAACCAAGAATCATTTATCACTTTTCTGTCAGTTATTTATCTTTAGACGTTGATCAGAAGACTCGTGCAGCCTCTCTGGAGAAATTGTTCATCTGTTGTGAGTAGAAACTTCATACCATTCGCAGCAGAGCTTATATTACTACCTATTGCATGGTAATTCTCGTTCGATCCATACCCGTTTTTCAAGACTACAATACAGCAATCTGTTTCCATGGTATCCATGTGAATGTGGGGATGGGACTTGATCAGTGCCAGCGTACTGACCTCGGAACTACATTGTCTTCTTATTTTATTACACCTGCGGGTTCTTATCACACAAATAAACAAGACAGTAAAATTTTGTAACTAATAAAAGTAGAGAAGGACACCAGATAATTAACGCAATGACATAAAAGTATCAAGTAAGAAAGGAAGTCTTCACCCCGATTATGAATCTCGCCAATTTTAAGATGCAACCATGTCACCATGAACACAAAAAAAAGCAATGTTCAACACAGTCTTTCTCTCCACATTATGATACCAGTGCCAAACCTGGTCGCTGACAACAAATGATAGAAGCAAACTAGTCACAACAGAGATGAAGTGTCTACGCAGAATGCTGGGTGTAACAAGAAGAGATCGGTTGAGAAATGAAAACATCAGGAAAAAAATGGGGACAACATCAGTACTAGACTTCATCAAGAAACAACAAATTAAATGGTTCGCCATATTAAGCAGATTACCAACAGACAGTGCACCTCAAAGAGCAAATGCTGCTCGACACAATGGGTACAAAGCAAAGGTCGGCCACGCAAAGATGGACAGGCGACGAAAGACACTATCTACGAAGCGCATACAAGGGCCGGTTTTAGAAATCTCTTCTTGACCTGACGCTGTGAGGCAAGCAGGATTCGAGAAAGAAAGAAAAAATATAAAGTCCTGGAATAAAAAAATATTCAATCTCTTACATGTATTCTGCAAGATGACAAGCTACTGAGATAATTCTCTGCTTCATAGAGTGCACACAATTTTACATTCTCTGCTTCATAGAGTGCACATAATTTTACATTCTCTGCTTCATAGAGTGCACACAATTTTACATTCTCTGCTTCATAGAGTGCACACAATTTTACATTCTCTGCTTCATAGAGTACACACAATTTTACATTCTCTGCTTCATAGAGTGCACACAATTTTACATTCTCTGCTTCATAGAGTGCACACAATTTTACATTCTCTGCTTCACAGAGTGCACACAATTTTACATTCTCTGCTTCATAGAGTGCACACAATTTTACATTCTCTGCTTCATAGAGTGCACACAATTTTACATTCTCTGCTTCATAGAGTGCACACAATTTTACATTCTCTGCTCCATAGAGTGCACACAATTTTACATTCTCTGCTTCATAGAGTGCACACAATTTTACATTCTCTGCTCCATAGAGTGCACACAATTTTACATTCTCTGCTTCATAGAGTGCACACAATTTTACATTCTCTGCTTCATAGAGTGCACACAATTTTACATTCTCTGCTTCATAGAGTGCACATAATTTTACATTCTCTGCTTCATAGAGTGCACACAATTTTACGATGTAGGAGATTTTGTCTTCTTCGTTCAACCGCTATGAATTCTGGTGTAGTCTAATATCGTACATCTCGTTAACTTTTGCGTGAAGGCTTGCTTTTCTTATCACCAGCGTTCCTCATCATTCAGACGAGCTTACTCCGACTTCAGAGCTACTTGTAGTTTAGATCCCTATGTAAAGGATCAGGGTCTCCTGTAATCTAGTCACGTACCGTATTTCCACTGAGAATGTTTTAGCCAAGCTGGTCTCCCTCCCCGAAATTTCGTAGTCACTAGAGCAGCGTTTTAACAACTTTGCTATTGGCAACCCCATGTAGACGATTTCTTTAAACTTTTCTAAACTAGAATGAGCAACTACATTTAATGCAGTATAACTAGATCTGTTGACACTATATAAATATATATTAACTTGTATATTCTGGATAGTTTCCGTGAACTGGATGAGTTTAGTCCATACGGTGAAATACTGTACAGTTCCGGCATCAATTGTGGTAACTCTAACAGCCTGATAGTCTCTGCCAATAATCAGTTTATCTTCGCTCAGATCAGATCTTCAATGGGTAGTGTCTCTGAGGTCAAGGTTCCAACCAAGGTGAGCTCATTTTTTTTAATGATTAAGCGTTCATTATAAAATGTGATCATCAGTTTATTATATTATATTATATTATATTATATTATATTATATTATATTATATTATATTATATTATATTATATTATATTATATTATATTATATTATATTATATTATATTATATTATATTATATTATATTATATTATATTATATTATATTATATTATATTATATCATATCGTATCATATCATATCATATCATATCATATCATATCATATCATATTATATTATATTATATTATATTATATTATATTATATTATATTATATTATCCTCCCCATGAGGCCATTACCTTGTAGTGGTGGGGAGTCTTGCGTGCTCCAATGATACAGTGAGCTATGACGGCGGGAACTTATGTTCCCGGAAGGGTTACACAAGCCGGAAAGGTCACTGAGGAGGGGACAGACGAAGCATGGTCTCCTGGTCCTCCAGGTTGGGGGTTGGGCTTGGGACTAACGATCCCATCCTTTAAAAAAATTAAAGTTACGGAAACAACAACAAACATACAACCTATCTACGGGCATGAAGGGCTACCAGAGTCATTGACTCACATGACTGGAAGTGGTGAAAGCCGAAAGGAAGCTACTTTCATGAGGACGGAAGTCCTGAATGCCAAAACCAAGACCAGAATTGGATGCTGGAATGTAAGAACAATGTACGAAACCGGAAAACTATCACAAATAACAGCAGAAATGAGAAGATATAATCTACATATCCTAGGGTTAACGAGAGCAGATGGACAGGAAATGGAAGAAGTACCACTGCAACAGGTGAAACAGTCCTTTTTCTGGACGAGACGATGACCTACACCATGAAGGAGTAGCAGTAATCCTAAGAAAGGGCGTGAAAAAGTGTCTGTTAGAATGGAACCTATCAGCAGCCGCTTGATTAAGATCAGACTAAAGGGAAGCATACAAACATCACAATCCTACAATGCTATGCGCCAACTAATGATAGCGAAGATACAAAGAAAGACTCGTACTACGAAACCTACAAGCAGAATTAGACAAGTCACCATCCCATGATGTTATCATTGTTATGGGAGATCTAAATGCGAAGGTCGGACAAGACAACACGCATAGTTATAGAACTATGGGAAAATATGGATGTGGTATGATGAACGAAAATGGGAACGTTTAGTAAACTTCTGCAGCATGAACAATCTCGTTATAGGAGGAACCCTATTTCAACATTTAGATATCCACAAATTAACATGGTATTCCCCTAATGGCAGAGATAAAAACCAAATAGACCATATAATGATCAATGGACCCTGGAGACGCTCGCTGCTAGATGTTGTAGTCAAGAGAGGTGCAGATGTTGGTAGTGACCACCACCTAGTCACAGCTTATGTCAAACTTAAACTAAGAAAAACAGGACAACAGAAAAACTTCCAAAAGAGGTTCGATGTGGATAGACTAAAAGACACGGAAGTAAGGGATAAGTTTATAATGCAGATAAAGAACAGATTCCAAGCCCTAGAAAGTAATGAAACTACGGATGAAACTGACAACATAGATAGAACATGGGACAACATAGCATCTATATATAGCAAGAGCAGTGAAACATGTCTAGGGTACAGCACAAAGAAAAGAAAAGAATGGATAACACCAACAACATGGAAAATAATAGACAGCCGAAGAATATTAAAAAGAAATTGTTAGAAGCAAAGTCCGAAAGACTGAAAGCAAGATACCAAGAACAGTACAAAAGCGCAAGTAAAGAAATCAAACGGGCTGTGAGAGCCGACAAAAGAATGTATGTTGAAGACCTGGCAGTACAGGCAGAAGAAGCAGCAAAAAGTGTGATCAGGGAACAGTGTACAAAATTACAAAGCTAATAAGCGGGAAACATTACAGAAGATCAAATACTCTCATAAAGGATAAGAATGGAATACTATTGACAACGGAAAAGGAACAAGAAATACGATGGACAGAGCATTTTAAAGAATTGCTAAACAGACCACCTCAAACGGTAGTAGCAGACATACCAGAACCAACAGAGGAGTTAGAAATTGGCATTGAAACACCCAGCCAGGATGAGATCATTACAGCAATTAAATCTCTTAAGAATAACAAGGCACCAGGGAATGATAACTCAAACGCAGAACTATTCAAAATAGACCCAGAACTTGCAGCTAATATATTGCAACCCTTGTTTACTACTATATGGAATGCCCAAATAATACCTGATGCATGGAACAGAGGAGTCATCATCAAGATACCCAAAAGGGCTCCCTTGCCGATTGTAATAATTGGCGTGGAATAACACTGCTTTCTGTCCCAAGTAAAATCTTAAGCAAAATCATCGTACAACGTATTACTGACGCTGTGGATAAGAAACTGAGAAAGGAACAAGCAGGATTTCGCAGAGGACGGAGCTGTATAGGCCAAATATTTGCTCTTAGAAATATCATAGAACAATGCACAGAATGGCAAAGCAAACTCTATATCAACTTTGTAGATTTTGAAAAGGCTTTTGATAGCATACACCGCGAAAGTCTATGGCGTATCTTAAGATGGTATGGAATCCCACTGTGTTTTATAAATATTATAAAAGCTGCTACAGCAAGTTTGCATGCAGTGTTGAAACTTCAGAACTAAAGTTTGAAGTAAAAACAGGCGTGCGACAAGGATGTGTTATGTCAGCCCTATTATTCAACACTGTCATAGATTGGGTGATGCGTAAAACAACGGAAGATAAGGCAAGAGGTATTAGATGGACGCTCACATCCACTCTGGAAGACCTAGATTTTGCAGATGACATCGCACTCCTATCTCATACACATAGAGATATCCAGGAAAAGACCTGCCGCCTTAACCAATATAGTGAGATGGTTGGGCTGAAAATAAATCAGAAGAAAACTGAAGTAATGACTCTGAACATAGCAACCCCAGCACCAGTCAAACTAGAAGGTAAAACCCTCCGAGATACAACCGCTTTCACATACCTTGGAAGTGTTATTAGCAATGAAGGAGGCGCTGGATCTGACATTAAAAACAGACTGAGTAAAGCACGCAGTGCATTCATGACCCTTCAGACCGCCTGGAAATCTGCCCAATACAGCATCAGAACCAAGACTAGTATCTATAACAGCTGTGTGCTGTCAACTTTGCTGTACGGATCGGAATGCTGGAGAATGACAGAACAGGATATGTCCAGACTCTCCGCCTTTCATACAACTTGTCTGCGAAAATCTTACGCGTGTACTGGCCGACTACTATCTCGAATCAAGAATTGCTTGCACGATGCCAACAAGAGAATATGGGCACTATCATCCGAAGACGACGCTGGAGATGGATTGGACATGTGATGCGCATGGAGACTGGCTCCGACACGAAAACTGCACTGAGATGGACTCCAGAGGGTAGGCGAAAGCGTGGAAGACCCAAGACAACCTGGAGGAGAACGATAGAGCAAGAGCTGAAGGAAATGAATCATAGCTGGAACACAATACAGAGGAAGGCCATGAACAGGAAGAATGGTGTACGTTTGTTGCTGCCCTAAACGCCAGGGCGTAACAGGCTAAAGAGAGAGATATTATATTATATTATATTATATTATATTGAAATTACAGAAGCTTTGATTAAAATCATGTATTATTAACAAATGATACATGCAAGGACATATTAGAAATGTACAAAGCTAGCGAGTCACATGAATTATATCATATGATAACTGCTCAAATAGACTGACCAGTGGCTATATGAGGAATATCATCATTTCACTCCGGACATGTCCATAGGTGCTCCGATCTCCGCCTCAACAAACCATCAGTTACATCCTGAATCCATCTTTTGCGTGGTCTTCCTCTTCTTCTCTTTGCAGGGATGCCTCATTCCATGATAATCTTCTCCAGCCCTTCGTGTCTCTTTATTTGTCCAAAATACTTCAATTTTCTCATTCTTATTTGTGGCCAGTTTTCTTTGATTTTGAGTTCATTCTGGATATTTGTTCTCTTCTCTGTCCATTGCATCTGCATGTCATAGGGAAATCTGCGTAGACAATCTAAATAATAGTCATCTTTCGGAAACAATAAAAACAACAACTTCATGTATGTATTATAACAGTTCTAGATTATGTCTGCGCCACCCACTATATTAATGGATGTCTGTGGCTTAACGGACAACAACCCAGGAGTACCTGATTCAAACTCCACGGTGGGCAATGTGTAAGCAAATTTGTTTCAATTAATTTTTACGAAAAGTAAAAACAGACCTCAACGTTCAGAAAGCAATAACAAACTACTGAACGTATAAGTAAAGAAACTCTTTTTAATACCCCGTGGTACATAAGGTGATACGATGTTAGGCTCGTATTTTTCATTGACTGTCGACACACGATGAGGGATTGGTCAACCGCCTTTACTTCCCAGTACTTTTCCTGGCACCCAATTGAGGCAGGATCAATATGAGAGCCGTTACGGTCGGGAAAAAAATCCACGCCCATTGTGGAATTGAACTTTGACCACTAGTATAAGAAGCGAGATCACTAACAACCACAATATTGCGGCTCTCTGAACGTATAAGTGGTGCCTAGAAAATCAACGATTCGTTTACTGTGGTTAATGGGGACGTCCTGTACAGGATATGCCAGGATTTTCATTTCAAATCAAAACATTCCTGATAATTTGTTCTTCTTTTTGAAAGGGACTTAACAAAGACGAGTT
Source organism: Arion vulgaris (assembly GCA_020796225.1). NCBI lineage: Eukaryota > Metazoa > Mollusca > Gastropoda > Stylommatophora > Arionidae > Arion > Arion vulgaris. Next base: position 38,541,357 of record CM036764.1, read on the forward strand.
CAAGGATCTAGTTTTGTCGTATGACAATGGAGTACTCTCCCTTTCCATCAAAGATGAGAAAACACAGTACATCGCAAAGTCTAGTGGTAAGCATCGTTCTGTATATCCATATCTTTGTTTGTCTGCGTTCATTTTGCTGCATTCCTCCATAATTATGGAGTTTTAGTTCTACAACTAGTAACTGTAGCTTAAGTGATAGTGAGCTCGATCACAGCCTAAGTATACCTGGTTCAAACACCGCGGCGGGCAGTTTGGAAACAAGTTTGTCCCTGTGGATTGTTTTGAACGGTAAAAATATTCTTCGCCGTTAAGAAAGCAATGGCAAACTACTGAAAATATAAGTGGTGCCTAGAAAATCGACGACTCGTTTACTGTTGTTGCTGGTGACGTCATGTAAAGGATATGCCAGGATTTTCATTTTCAGTTCTAACACAATATCAAAAAAACAAGAAACAACAGACATCAGATAGTTGAAGATAAGAATAAATAATTAACCTCTGATCTCGGAGTAAAGCTAGTCTGAATGGCCACCCGTATGGTGCCGGGGCCCGCAACGGAAGCAAAGAATAGCAACACTGCGACCTACAAAGCATGTCATAAGAGACCACTCGCCCGAGTGGTTACCGGGTCCCAAATTAGGGTGTAAAGAATAGAACCACTGTTACCTGCCACGCATGTCGTAAGAGGCGACTAAGGAGGATAAACGTGGGGCTAGCTACCCTACACCATAAAAAACACTAGATGGCTACAGAACGGAGAGCGAACCGAGTAAACGCTGGTTGAAACCGGACACATCGCCGAAGGATAAACACCAGAGCTCCAAATGGCGCTGAAGATATGACGTAAAATACATCAATGCTAAGGCTGCATGAATCAGATTTGTACATGAATAGAATTTATGGGGAGATCTGGTACATCGGTCTGGGCGTGATCACAGAGAGAGAGATAAGAGGCGACTAATGTAGGACCTAAGGAAGCTACTCTAGTAAATAAAAAGCATCACAGAAATCTGATGTGCTGGCCTACTTGTTATCGCATAACTGGCACAAAATACAATCGCACTTAGGCTCAGATCACATACAAATCACACTGCGTGGTTAACAAGTGGTCGATATGAAGCGCTCGAAGAAGAAGAAGAAATCTGAATGGCGAGAGACACTGGTGATTAGGAAAGCATCTCTCTTCACCCTTCGCCCCTAGGGAAGCATAGGTCCACAACCAAGGCCTTCCAAGCCCGCCTATCCAAGGCCATCCTTTCCAGATCTCGCCACTCTCTTCCCGTCCTCTTGCATTCCATCTCTAACTCCCGTCTCCAGGTGTTTCTGAGTCTTCCCTTAATTCTATTGCCCTGGGGGTTTCATCGGAGAGCCTGTCTCACAATGCTGTCAGGGGGTTTCCTCAGTGTGTGTCCCATCCATCTCCACCTTCTGCTCATTATCTCTTTTTCCACCTGCCGTTGTCCTGCCCTATCCCACAGTTCTCTGTTTGTGGTCCTGTCGTACCATCTCAGATGGAGTATCCTTGATAAGGAAAGCATACTTTGCCGCAAAAATCAGTCAGTGGTTCATTATTTTGCCGCATTATTTAGCGATATGACTACATCTGAATACATAGCAAGCAACAACAACTAAAACATAAATTTAAAATAAAATAATGAGACAGTAACAAGTATCAAACTTTGTGTATATTGAAGTAGAATAACAGAAGAAATGTAGAAGTAAAAGGACTATTAAGTAAAGAATCTTAAAAAGGAATATAGAGGAGAAGGATTCATTTCATATTGGCAGGTTTCCCCTTATGTCTCCGTCCCTGTCGGCAGAGATGACACGCCAACTGCCTAGAGTGTTGCACATACCACGAACTCAGTAACTCCAGCAGCAATCATAGTGATCTCATTAAAACAAATGCACATGTGACGTGATCCAGATTCGAACTCACAACCCTCAGAACGACAGATACACGTTTTAACAACTCCGCCGTAATGAGCCATAAGCTATGTAAATACTAAAGTTTGTTAACATAAGATGGACGAAGAGAAATGGTCATTAAGACATGAACAAAAGGGCCAAAATATATATGAGAACATAAGAAATGTATTACCATTCAAGCAAATACAAAAACATTAAGGAAGACTTGGTATGAGTTGGTTGAGGGTTATGCCTAATCTGGTTAATAAGAATATATATATATATATATATATATATATATATATACATCTTCTCTCTCTTTACCTTTGTACCCCGGATTGGGGCATAGGCCCTCAACCAACTCATGCCAAGTCTTCCTATCTCTAGCTATCTCCTGCAGCTCCCTCCAGCTCTTCTTTATATTGTTGATCTCCGCCTCCAAATCTAGTCTCCATGTATTTCTCGGCCTTCCCTTCTTTCGCTGTCCCTGCGGGTTCCAGGCAAGAACCCTTCTTGTTATATTCCCCTCCGGTTTTCGCAAAGTGTATCCTATCCAGCGCCAGCGTCTTTTTTAACCTGTTCGTTCACTGGAATCTGTCTTGTTCTCTCCATATACATATATATATATCTATACAAATACACATATGCCAGCAAGAGTTGGAACATGATTAAAGATACAGGAAGTACGTTGAACGCAATTAAAAATAGATCTCTGAGAAAAATAATGAGCATAGAAGGCACCGAATTCAGAACTGATGAAATCAGACAAATGTCTGGTCAACCACTACTAACAACTGTTATAAGAAGGAGAAGATGGAGATATGTTGGACATACTCAGAGATTAAATAATCCCAAATCAGGCATCGAAGTGGGAGGCAAAATTTCAAGAACAAAAAAGGCGCCATATGAAACCTTGAAATTAACTTTACTTAGAGAAGTAAGGAATATTGGACCTAATACCATAGAGGAGATTGAATTAGTTGCCAAGAAAAGAGCGTTATAGAAACAAATAGATTGCAGACACAATGAAACGTATACATGTTCGAGAGAAATACACAAACAATATATGTATATTAACACAGTAATAAAAACACTCAATCTTATAATAACTTAACCAACATACAATCTAACTACACCAGCATACAATCTACTTAACCAACATATAATCTAACTACACCAATATACAATCTAACTTAACCAACATACAATCTAACTACACCAACATACAATCTAACTACACCAACATACAATCTAACTTAACCAACATACAATCTAACTACACCAACATACAATCTAACTTAACCAACATACAATCTAACTACACCAACATACAATCTAACTACACCAATATACAATCTAACTACACCAACATACAATCTAACTACACCAACATACAATCTAACTACACCAACATACAATCTAACTTAACCAACATACAATCTAACTACACCAATATACAATCTAACTTAACCAACATACAATCTAACTACACCAACATACAATCTAACTTAACCAACATACAATCTAACTACACCAACATACAATCTAACTTAACCAACATACAATCTAACTACACCAACATACAATCTAACTACACCAATATACAATCTAACTACACCAACATACAATCTAACTACACCAACATACAATCTAATTACACCAAAATACAATCTAACTACACCAACATACAATCTAACTTAACCAACATACAATCTAACTTAACCAACATACAATCTAATTACACCAAAATACAATCTAACTACACCAACATACAATCTAACTTAACCAATATACAATCTAACTTAACCAACATACAATCTAACTACACCAATATACAATCTAACTACACCAACATACAATCTAACTACACCAACATACAATCTAACTACACCAATATACAATCTAACTTAACCAACATACAAGGTAACTTAACCAACATACAATCTAACTTAACCAACATACAATCTAACTACACCAATATACAATCTAACTACACCAACATACAATCTAACTACACCAACATACAATCTAACTACAACAACATACAATCTAATTTAACCAACATACAATCTAACTAAACCCAACATACAATCTAACTACACCAACATACAATCTAACTTAACCAACATACAATCTAATTTAACTGTCATACAGTCATCAATCTATTAACCCTCTTTTGACCGTAACATATTTTCACAGCTCCCACTGACATCTGCTTCACTTGCGGGCTCGATGTTGGTGAAGGACTCAATAAACTCAGCTTCGATGGCGAGATACAGAAGGTAAGACAAGTGTCAGATTTGTTGTCCCATTGTATGGATTAATTTAGGGACACATTAAGGCAAAGTTGGTAAAAGAAGCAGAAGACGAGGATTGAAGAAGCAGGGCATCATACAATGAAGATACAAGACAGCTTATCATGAAGTTACAAGACAACTTACTATGAAGATACAAGACAGCTTACTATGAAGATACAAGACAGCTTACCATAAAGATACAAGACAACTTACTATGAAGATACAAGACAACTTACTATGAAGATGTAGGACAGCTTACTATGAAGATACAAGACAGCTTACCATGAAGATGTAGGACAGCTTACTATGAAGATACAAGACAGCTTACCATGAAGATACAAGACAACTTACTATGAAGATACAAGACAGCTTACCATGAAGATACAAGACAACTTACTATGAAGATACAAGACAACTTACTATGAAGATACAAGACAACTTACTATGAAGATACAAGACAACTTACTATGAAGATACAAGACAACTTACTATGAAGATACAAGACAACTTACTATGAAGATACAAGACAACTTACTATGAAGATACAAGACAACTTACTATGAAGATACAAGACAACTTACCATGAAGGTACAAGACAGCTTACTATGAAGATACAAGACAGCTTACTATGAAGATATGTTTATATGTTTGTTGATCTATTTGTATCTGGCACAGTTTAAGTATAACACATTTTTTGTTTCTCTGCACATCTTTGTGATCGTCTGTTTCTTGTCTGTCTGTTAATTTATCCATTTGTTTCTTGGAATATATATATATATATATAATGGCGGATTAGCGTAATGCATAAGCGATCGTCTATCGACTTAGACACAAGATGGATGGAGGTTTAATCCCAGACTCGACGTTCCTCACGTAACGAAAGTAATTGACACTCATATCACCTGCACACTATGGTCTAGAAATGTGAAGTGACTGTCACTTCATTCTCAAAGTCTGAAAAGACTACGGGAAATTTAATTTGTTTTGTGTGTGTATATATATTCTTCTCTTCTTTTCACTCGCTTGAAATATTGTCTTTATATTCAACTTTTACTTTTTATGTATACTTCGCTATCTTTTGTAGCTCACACAGAGAGGTCTTTGTAGGTTTCTATCCAGTGTTGTTTCATTAGAACAGTGAGTTTGTCCACAGCCAACTCTAGATAACTAGGCCAGACAACTGACCGGAATTCCCTGATCTAGATTAGAAAAGGGCTGGAAATTACAGATGTTTTTGATAGAACACTGCACGAATTTTTGCAATTTTACTCAATTCTATGAGTCTATGGTTATTTATTGGTGAAAATTATTCATAATATTGATATTCCTTAATGTTAAACTTAACTTGTTGCATAATATAACTTCGATTTAGCATTGTGTGTTGATTTTAAAATGAATTCGTCTATATACACCAATACTTGAATGCGAGGTCACGTGGTGTAGTTGTGGTCTGATTTCCCATAATTCTTACTTGTGTCCGAAAGCCCATAAGTTTATAGTTGGATCTGGTTTGTCTCAGTATATCATATTCCAGGCAGTCTTGATCTAGTATGTGCTCTGCAGTCTGTGCCAACTGTCCACATGACTGAATTGTCTATCTTGAATTTTGTATTTTGAATTATACCAGCATTTAGATAAGAATCATTTGAAAAACAGTCAGATCGCTTCTACGCTGGAAACAATCAAGTACTTTTGAAACCAGATGGAACATCGTCGCCGAAGAAGCGCATATATCATCATCAAATAGCTTGTCCTGAGCAGAACTTTGCCACCCCAACAGTCCTCCGGAATTTCTCTCTCATAGGCCAGATATCCTGCCTCTGCAGCCGTCATGTTCAAACCATCAGTTACATCCTGAATCCATCTTCTCCGTGGTCTTCCTCGTCTTCTCTTTGCCGGTATGCCTCCTTACATGATGGTCTTCTCCAGCCCTTTATGTCTTTTTATATGTCTACTATATCTCAAATTTTTTCTTTCTTATTTGTAACATCAGCCAGTTTTCTTTGATTTTGAGTTCTTTCTGGATAGATCTATTTGTTCTCTTCTCTGTCCAAGATATACGAAGGACTCTTCTGTAACACTTATATGACGCATATTGTCTATTATCTTTCCCCGGGTGGATGATGAAATTGGTTGTCCCCTCTTGCCGTTAAGCGTAGGGGTAGGAGCTTTAATTTGCATTCCAGGGTCAGATGAGTCGCCGTTGTTGTGTTATATCCCTGTGTATTTAATGTGGTCTTGATGTTGTCTATCCATCTCTTTCTTGGTGGTCCCTTGGCTCTAGTACCTGATCTCTTTTTAATGTATGTGTGTGTTATTGGTGGTATTCCATTCTCATTAAATGTTCATAGTGGTATTCCATTCTCATTAAATGTTCAAACCATTGCATTTGTGTTCTTTCAATGTATTCGTTGCATATATACAAATGTATAATTGACTAACTAATTGCCTCAAATTAGAAATAGATTTATTTATTTTATTAACTTGTAAAAATATTTGTCTTTATCTTCACCAGATTGCTGTATACTCATGTGCCTGGCCTCTTCTTTATTGAAACTGTCCACAATTTCTGAGCATGCCACGTTATGAATTAAACAATAGTAACCAAATAACGTGATTAATTATTTTAAAATTCCTGTTTGTTAAATATCTCTGCCAGAATGGAAAAGTATATTATGTTGTTTATATCTCTTTTAATGTGTTTTAAATTTTTGTGTCAGAGTTTGATAGATTTCCCCCTTTTTTTTAAAAACCATTTGACAACTTTTTTGGGGGATATTTCTGTTAGAGTGTGACAATAACCTGTTTTAAAAAATACATTTGTTATCGTTTGATAATTTCTTTTTCAAACTTAACATCTCAGCGTGTAACAGTAACATATATCGATGTATTTTTAAGAGTGTGACACTGACCAGATTTTTCTCTAAACTGCAACTAATTTGATACTGTCCAAAATCTCAACAACAATAAAAAATAAAATAACTGTATACTGCTATTTTTCTGCTGTTAAAATGAATACATAATTATCATCTGAAGAAATAAAAAGTCTAACATTATCGTATGCTTCTTGCTTGTGAAAAGTGACAGACAATTTCTGATTCTAAAAGCACAAGAGAGAGTCTCAGATAAAAATAAATAACATGATACACTTTAAAAAACTGGAAATAAAAGATAATATGAAAGTCGGTACAATAGTTAGTTTTACTGAGTGTACAACTTTGTCTACTCTCAATATTTTTGTTTAAGTAGCTCATATTACTGAAGGTTGATAAACTTATTTTCTTTAATAACTCTAACATACTGAGCATGATTGACCTCAATTTCTAATGTTGTCAGCAAATCAGACATTTCTAATAAATTATCAAAGTTATGACATCAATAATGATTAATTGTTTCATTTATTGAATGTGTGTGTGTGTGTGTGCATGTGTGTGTGCATGTGTGTGTGCATGTGTGTGTGCATGTGTGTGTGCATGTGTGTGTGTGCATATGTGTGTGCATGTGTGTGTATGTGTATATGTGTGTATGTGTGTGTGTGCTTTGTTTCATTTATTGAATGCGTGTGTGTGTGTGCTTTGTTTCATTTATTGAATGTGTGTGTGTGTGTGCTTTGTTTCATTTCCTTTGTTTCATTTACTGAATGTGTGTATGTATGTGTGTATGTGTGTGTGCATGTGTGTGTATGCGTATGTGTATATATGTGTATATATGTGTGTGTGTATGTGTGTGTATGTATGTATGTGTGTGTGTATGTTTGTGTATACGTGTGTATGTGTGTGTATGTGTGTATGTATGTATGTATGTGTATGTGTGTATGAGTGTGGGTGTGTATATGTGTGTATGTGTGTATGTATGTGTGTATGTATGTGTGTGTATGTGTGTATGTGTATGTGTGTGTATGTGTGTGTATGTGTGTGTGTATGTGTATGTGTGTGTGTATGTGTGTGTATGTGTGTGTATGTGTGTGTATGTGTTTTGTTCAAGATTGTATTGAGACTGACCTATGGTATTGTATTGACCATTTCTTGTCTCCATTCAACATATATGCTGGGAACTCAAGAGAGAGAGAGAGAGAGAGAGAGAGAGATGCATTATTACAGATCATATTTATATAACGTATCTTCTTCTACTTCTTCCTCTTCTACTGTACTTCAATGAAGTGTTAGTGTTGGGGTAACGATGTAAGGATCTTCCGTTTGTTCCTTGTTTAATGCACTTTGTAAGTTTATATTCATTTGTCTAAAGTTGGTCTTAATTCCGTCTCTCCATCTTTTGTATAGTCATTTTTGTATTCATGATATTTTTGTCAATATGACTTTCTGTGGTAGAGGATACACCAGATCAGCAAACCATAGAATGTGTTGTCATTTTATGAAATAAATGACTGATTGCATTCGTAGTCTTCTTCTATTTCTAAACCGTATCTATCATTGTATACCAGCAACTCTTCTAAGACATATCTGTTATAATTGTCCGTCCATTAACTGATGTGTAATTGTGATAGTTGTAGGTGTAGTTGCAGCAGTAGTAATTATACTAAGTTGTTGCTCTAGTGAAAATGAAAATCTTGGCATATCCCTTACAGGACGACACCATCAACCACAGTAAGCGAGTCGTCGATTTTCTAGACACCACTTATACGTTCAGAGGTTTGCCATTGCTTTCTGAACTCTGAGACCTATTTTTACCGTTCATAAAAGTCTACGTTAACGAACTTGCTTTCAAACTGACCGACGTGGTGTTTGAACCAGGTATGATTGGATTGTGATTGAGCTCACTAACGCTTAAGTTACATACGCCAGTTGCTCTAGTAGTTGTTGTTCTAGTAGCTATTGTTCTAGTAGTTGTTGTTCTAGTAGCTATTGTTGTTATGATTGTTGTTATAGAAGATTACAGTAATGATCATTCTGGTTTGTAGATAAGTAATGTGAACGGGTTGATAGATAAGTAATGTGAACGGGTTGATAGATAAGTTATGTGAACATACTGATGGATAAGTAATGTTAACGTTGTGATAGATAAATAATGTGAATGTATTGATGGATAAGTAATGTGAATGTATTGATAGATAAGTAATGTGAATGTATTGATAGATAAATAATGTGAATGTATTGGTAGATAAGTAATGTGAATGTATTGATAGATAAATAATGTGAACGTAATGATAGATAAATAATGTGAATGTATTGATAGATAAGTAATGTTAAAGTTGTGATAGATAAGTAATGTGAATGTATTGATAGATAAGTAATGTGAATGTATTGATGGATAAGTAATGTGAATGTATTGATAGATAAGTAATGTTAAAGTTGTGATAGATAAGTAATGTGAATGTATTGATAGATAAGTAATGTGAATGTATTGATAGATAAGTAATGTGAATGTATTGATAGATAAATAATGTGAATGTATTGATAGATAAATAATGTGAATGTATTGATGGATAAGTAATGTGAATGTATTGATAGATAAATAATGTGAATGTATTGATAGATAAGTAATGTGAATGTATTGATAGATAAATAATGTGAATGTATTGATAGATAAGTAATGTTAAAGTTGTGATAGATAAGTAATGTTAAAGTTGTGATAGATAAGTAATGTGAATGTATTGATAGATAAGTAATGTGAATGTATTGATGGATAAGTAATGTGAATGTATTGATAGATAAGTAATGTTAAAGTTGTGATAGATAAGTAATGTTAAAGTTGTGATAGATAAGTAATGTTAAAGTTGTGATAGATAAGTAATGTGAATGTATTGATAGATAAGTAATGTGAATGTATTGATGGATAAGTAATGTGAATGTATTGATAGATAAGTAATGTTAAAGTTGTGATAGATAAGTAATGTGAATGTATTGATAGATAAGTAATGTGAATGTATTGATAGATAAGTAATGTGAATGTATTGATAGATAAATAATGTGAATGTATTGATAGATAAATAATGTGAATGTATTGATGGATAAGTAATGTGAATGTATTGATAGATAAATAATGTGAATGTATTGATAGATAAGTAATGTGAATGTATTGATAGATAAATAATGTGAATGTATTGATAGATAAGTAATGTTAAAGTTGTGATAGATAAGTAATGTTAAAGTTGTGATAGATAAGTAATGTGAATGTATTGATAGATAAGTAATGTGAATGTATTGATGGATAAGTAATGTGAATGTATTGATAGATAAGTAATGTTAAAGTTGTGATAGATAAGTAATGTTAAAGTTGTGATAGATAAGTAATGTTAAAGTTGTGATAGATAAGTAATGTGAATGTATTGATAGATAAGTAATGTGAATGTATTGATGGATAAGTAATGTGAATGTATTGATAGATAAGTAATGTTAAAGTTGTGATAGATAAGTAATGTGAATGTATTGATGGATAAGTAATGTTAAAGTTGTGATAGATAAGTAATGTGAATGTATTGATGGATAAGTAATGTTAAAGTTGTGATAGATAAGTAATGTGAATGTATTGATAGATAAGTAATGTGAATGGGTTGATGAAATGAAAACGGAACAAAAGTGTTGATTAGAATTTCAATGAAAGTTTCTTAAATGATGGATGAACTAGAAAGTTACGTAACTTACAAGTCGTGGTGCCAGGCAATGAGTAAGGATTTATTCCAACCTCCATCGATATCAGATATTTCTTGATGAAGATGGCAGGTGCCACGTTTTGTTACCGTGACACGCACAAGAAGCTGACAAACTCTTCATGTGTGCATGTAACAGAAACTAACGTAGATTCACCCTATCATTTCCTCGTTGATGTCCTAGAATAAAGGCAAGTGCATACATTATAATCAATTTTTTAACATTTTTCGATCCAGAAACACTTGACCTTTCAGCTCTTTGGCTCGGTGCCATGGACATCTTAACCCTTCAGTTCTATGCCACGAACACCGTAAATCTGGAGAACCTGTGGCTTTTCTGCCAGTCCGCGGAATTGAACCACGCTCACAGAGGGCTTGTCACCCGTCGTTCAACGCGCTACGAACACGCTGGGCAGTCGGGTACTTATAATTGATATGCCCTATCCAACAGTCATAATCTTATCTTTCTTCTTTATCATCGCTGTTTGCTAAAGCGGACAGGAAGAGGGGGTTGACAAATATTATCTAAAATTAAAATGCACATGGAAAGTGAACTGAACATATCTTAACAGAAAAGCACGTAACTATATTAAAGTTATCCATTTATTTCAGTCAGTATTGATAGTCTGTCATCGTTTTAGTAAAGTCTGCGATCTTGAGTGGAACATACAAGGAAAACGGAAAAAGTGGACGTCCCAAAGATCTGGAGTCTTATGGGGGAACTGAAGAATGCTGGACTACCCTGGGAAACCATAAAGAAAAGAGTCAGAGATCATGAAAAGTGGTGAACAACTGATGAGACGCCTATATTAGAGAGAATCTCCGAATATCTATGTAATAGGGAGAACGGTGCCTATCTCTTCTTATCTACAATAGAGAGAACAGTGTCTATATCTACAATAGAGAGAACAGTGTCTATATCTACAATAGAGAGAACAGTGTCCATATATACAATAGAGAGAACAGTGTCTATATCTACAATAGAGAGAACAGTGTCCATATATACAATAGAGAGAACAGTGTCTATATCTACAATAGAGAGAACAGTGTCTATATCCATATATACAATAGAGAGAACAGTGTCTATATCCATATATACAACAGAGAGAACAGTGTCTATATCTACAATAGAGAGAACGGTGTCTATATCTACAATAGAGAGAACGGTGTCTATATCCATATATACAATAGAGAGAACAGTGTCTATATCTACAATAGAGAGAACAGTGTCTATATCTACAATAGAGAGAACAGTGTCTATATCTACAATAGAGAGAACAGTGTCTATATCTACAATAGAGAGAACAGTGTCTATATCTACAATAGAGAGAACAGTGTCCATATCTACAATAGAGAGAACAGTGTCTATATCTACAATAGAGAGAACGGTGTCTATATCCATATATACAATAGAGAGAACAGTGTCTATATCTACAATAGAGAGAACAGTGTCTATATCTACAATAGAGAGAACAGTGTCTATATCTACAATAGAGAGAACAGTGTCTATATCTACAATAGAGAGAACAGTGTCTATATCTACAATAGAGAGAACGGTGTCTATATCCATATATACAATAGAGAGAACAGTGTCTATATCTATAATAGAGAGAACAGTGTCTATATCTACAATAGAGAGAACAGTGTCTATATCTACAATAGAGAGAACAGTGTCTATATCTACAATAGAGAGAACGGTGTCTATATCCATATATACAATAGAGATGTCATAGTTCCCCAGGTGGCAGCTTACAGGCCAGACAGGCATCCTGCTCACAGACAAGTACTGCAACATTCGATCCTAGAGAGAGTTTCTGGGAACCTATTCATGTCAACGACATCATATGGAATTTTGAAAAATTTCTGGTTTCTCAACAAGGTGTGCCCCTTTTTCGTTTTCAACCAGCGGTTGAACCGTTTGATTTAGTAGAAATAATAAAAGTTCTCATGACTCCCTCGGTAAACCTAGCACGTCAGGAGAAGGAACTTAACATACTTCTGAAAGACTTAGACAGAGTTATACTTGATAGAATAAAAATGTAACAAGAATAGCTGATTTTTTTCGGATAAAGTTTTTTCAAAGTTAGGAGTTCAATAGTTTTTTTTTATTTCGCCTGTAAACACAGATACCAACTTTAATATGATTAACACATTAATTACCGAATGTTGCAGCCTGTGCCAGTTTTCTAGTTCGGTTTCTCAAGTGTCGCGGCCTACGCCAGGATTTGTTTAGTTCAATTAGCTTTAATTTATTGTGGTGTATTCTGATCGTTACCGATTCTTAAATTATTCAGTCACATTCTGTTGGCTTTTGAAAAAAGTGCATTCATTTATCAACCAATATGCTTATCATTCATGACATTTTGTTGAACAGAAATTGAAACTACAGTGTTGTTTAAACATGGGCCTGCTTAGTGAAAAGGTGGACAAGGCTTCATTTGGTCATAACTGGTTTTTCAATGCGGACGTTACCGTATTGACTAACAAGCGAAGGACAGAGAGAAAAGATAGGAGAGACAAGATGGCCGCCTTAGTTGAACCATGTCACTGTTGCTTCTTGTACCCAAAAGCTATTCTCGGTCAGGTGATGTAATCCTTGTATTCAACTCTCATGTATTAAAGACCTTACTACATCCGTTAGTTCACGACTAGTTTGTCAACATTTAACGTTGTAAAGTGCGTTCATTGTGCGTCAAACAGAATGGACTGGTCTTTAGTTACAATATGATAGCAACATGTAATCAGCCTCAGACCACGGAAACCAGACTACCAAGCTCTAATGTATCCACGGTATAGAACGCCATACCATTGAAAGACCAGTGTCACTGCTGAACTAACCACCACCCTCAGCTCTTAGGCTCCTCAACAAAAGGTACCCCACCTGCACTACCAAGACGTACCCTATCCGTACTATCATGAGGTACCCCAACGAAACCCCTACACTACTTCAGAGAGAACAGTGTCTATATCTACAATAGAGAGAACAGTGTCTATATCTACAATAGAGAGAACAGTGTCTATATCTACAATAGAGAGAACGGTGTCTATATCCATATATACAATAGAGAGAACAGTGTCTATATCTATAATAGAGAGAACAGTGTCTATATCTACAATAGAGAGAACAGTGTCTATATCTACAATAGAGAGAACAGTGTCTATATCTACAATAGAGAGAACAGTGTCTATATCTACAATAGAGAGAACAGTGTCTATATCTACAATAGAGAGAACGGTGTCTATATCTACAATAGAGAGAACGGTGTCTATATCTACAATAGAGAGAACGGTGTCTATATCCATATATACAATAGAGAGAACAGTGTCTATATCTACAATAGAGAGAACAGTGTCTATATCTACAATAGAGAGAACAGTGTCTATATATACAATAGAGAGAACAGTGTCTATATCTACAATAGAGAGAACAGTGTCTATATCTACAATAGAGAGAACAGTGTCTATATATACAATAGAGAGAACAGTGTCTATATATACAATAGAGAGAACGGTGTCTATATCTACAATAGAGAGAACAGTGTCTATATCTACAATAGAGAGAACAGTGTCTATATATACAATAGAGAGAACAGTGTCTATATATACAATAGAGAGAACGGTGTCTATATCTACAATAGAGAGAACAGTGTCTATATCTACAATAGAGAGAACAGTGTCTATATATACAATAGAGAGAACAGTGTCTATATATACAATAGAGAGAACGGTGTCTATATCTACAATAGAGAGAACAGTGTCTATATCTACAATAGAGAGAACAGTGTCTATATCTACAATAGAGAGAACAGTGTCTATATCTACAATAGAGAGAACAGTGTCTATATCTACAATAGAGAGAACGGTGTCTTGTATGTTCTTTAGATACGCTTTCCGATTTCATTTTATGAAATCCATCTAACTATTTTTTTTGCACTTTTATCTATAAATAGAATAGGTCACAAATGGAAAAACATATTATTGTAATTTCTTTATCTTTGATATATTATAACTTAACTCATTCATTCTTCTAAGCTGATAAACAGACTAGTGGTGTGTCTTAAGGTGACGCTAAGCCAGTATACTGGCTAATTCAGTATGCATTGCTATATAAGAACATCCCGAAGTAGAGACAATTACAGAGTGAAAGAATTAAACACAATTATTGTGATCTATATACCGAATATTATAAATAACGACATATCTTTCATTATTTTTTATTGTCATATAAGCTTAATTAATGTCCATGATACACTTCCATATAAAAGTATTGCTGCTTCGTATCACTAAGCAGAACTATATATATCTACTAGTAAAATAAGTATATATACACATACATACATATGAACGGTGTTGAATAGCAGATTATGCGTGAATGTTGGATTCATTCTTTTATCGTGGATACTTATACACCGCCAGAATATCTGGTCCACAAGTCTAGTACTTGTCCACAAAGAACTAAATTAAAACAAAGAAACTCTATGTACATTTCTGTATCAACAATCACGTGTTTTGTTTTAAATTAAACATCTTTAACCGTCTTTAAAAAATCATGATACACTTAAGACAACAATAGATCTCACGTGGCCATGACGTTGCATCCATTTCTAGTGGATATCGTGCTATTTTTTGTTGTATAGATCAGCGGTTCCCAAACTTTGCATTACCGTGGATCTTCTTTTAAATAAATTTTGTTGCCACGAACCCGAAAAGTTTCTATATATGAAAATAAACATAAATGAATTATCTGTGTACTGCAATAGTAAACAATGTCAGCAATTTAATATTTTAATAAACAGAAAGAGGTTTCCACTTGCCTTGAACAAGACGCGCCATCATTAGCATCATCAGGAAATTTGCGTTTCAATTTCAGCCATCGATCTACCCTGAAGCTCAGCCAAAATGTATTGTAGCAAAATACAAAGTACCACTGACGTTATTTATCATATCTATCCCAAGATCGTTTCAGCCAATTACTTACTTAAATTTCATTCTTCTAGCTATGGAGTTATTATTACACCACACCAACAGTCAAGCTGACTCCAATTTCGCAGACTGCGGGAAACTTCCAATGATCTTTCATTTTGTCCTGTCAGACATTTAGACTCCGGTCTGATCCGGGTCCTTTGGTTGTGCAGCGGAACTAGTTTACCACTGTTTAATACATGTTTTTAAAATTGTCTTTTCTGTTTGAAATATTACAATGCATCATATTTCTTCAAGCCCTTGTGAACCCTGTGTAAAAACCTCGCGTACCCCCGTGTGTCCGCTGACCACAGTTTGGAAACCGCTGTTATAGATAAACCACCTGTTATCTGTAACGGCATGATGTAAATTTAGTTGTAGGTGGTGTATGTCGTGTATGTCGTGTTCCCCATACCCTACTTCTATAAGTTCCACTGGTTTGATGAAGATGCACTTGAAACGACTGGATATATGGAACACAAGATGTTATGGTACTTGTGATTGACGTGTAGGCTGTAAGAATATTACTGCCCGTCTGCCCAGCGTGTTCGTAGCGCGTTGGACTACGGGTGACTATCCCTCTGTGTGTGCGGGTTCAATTCCGCGGGATGGCAGAAAAAGCCACAGATTCCCCAGATTTATGGTGTTCGTGGCACCAAACCGAAGGGTTACAATGTCCATGGCACCGAGCCGAAGAGCTGAAAAGCTCAAGTGCTTCTGGATCGGAAAAAAAGAATATTACTAGTATATAAAAAAAGATCGTTACTACATGTAGTACCACTTTTTAAAGGCGGTGTCGGACAGTTGGGACGAGAGCCTGAAGAATTTAATGGCCGCATGGCTAGTACAGTCGCAGCGAAGCTTTCAGGTTAAGATTTTTTATTTATGCCCACAACAGAGAAAAAATCCTTGACCGTACCGTGAGTTGGACACGGGTCTCCCTCATGGGAGCCGCCCACTAATCCGTTCGTAGTATTAATGTAGTGTAATAGCTGGTGTGTTGACGAGGCTCACAAGGGGAGCAAAGAATAGTAACACTGCTACCTACAAGGCATGTCGTAAGAGGGGACTGAGGTAGGGGCCTAGGGAAGCTATTCTAGTAAATAAAAAAGCGTCGCAGAAATCGGATTGATTGATTGATATGACCATCAACATTGCACGTCGGTGAGTGATCTGATCTCTTTCTTGCACATGAAGATCTCAGCGGCAGTGCTCGAACTCCGTAGCACAGACCATGCTCCTCGATGTAACTTGAAGATGGTGAAGATATTTTGTACGGAAGTGCTGGCCTACTTGTAGGCGCATAACTCTCACACAGTACAATCTCTCTTAGTCTCAGATCTAGGGAATGATAACCCGAAACAAATGCTTGCAGAAAATGGATGCACCAGGCCGTAAGGCGCATAACATGGTGCAACGACCCCTCACAATGTGGAATGGGATAACGGATTCTACGGTCGCCAATCTGCCTAGGAGATTTAGCCACGCAGTAAGAATGTCAGACCTACCATCACGAGGGTGGCCAAAACTTACTGCGGGAAGAGAGTCGGCACAAAAGGGGAAGCAGAAGTTATAGAAATTATATCCTACAGAACTGCCCCCAGTATGCAGACGAGAAGAAAGAGGTGGCCCACTTACACAGTGTCCAGGACAAACTGTATGGCGTGGCTGATAATCTGAGGCAGACGGCTGCCTTTATTAGAGAATCCGAAATCCCAATCTAGTGAGAACGCAGAAGAAGAAGAATTCTCAGATCACATACAAATCACAAAGAGTGGCGCAACAAGTGATTGATATGGAGCGCTCAAAGAAATAGAAGA